>VBVR01003583.1:0-17123 GCA_011638315.1 Tetramorium parvispinum
CTGTAATAATATTTTAATAAAATATAATAAAATATAAGACAAAAATAAAATATATTACAATAAAATACATACAATAGTATTTCGTCACTATAATATTCACAATTATTATTCTACATACTTATTTAGATTCATTATTGCAATAATGATTCTATAGAACATATATTGATATTTGCACAAAATTTTTGAATAATATGCGTTTATATAATTATAATAATATGGGTCGCGGAATGAAGAAGGCCCGAAAACGCCCTCTTGACAGAGAAATGGTTACGGATCTGTGTGTGTGTTGTATTCTAACCTCGAAACACGGTAAGCGTTTTACGTTGTTACATCATTACGATATAACTCAAAATTCGCGAAACCAGTTTAATTTCCCACGAATATTCGCGCGCTGGCGTGTTTAACAATTAAATTGCGATCCGCGTTCGCGCGAGTTACACGTGTCCCCGTGTCACAGGAGCCGCGTACGGAGATTCGCAAACTGCACTCTCGATCGTAGTCTCTAAGCAACGTGGTCGATCGATTTGGCAGGGATTAACAAATCCCACGAACCTCGGCGGAATCGACGAGAAGACGAGTCTCGCATTCACATTTCTTTCCCCTTTACCCTTCGGTCTCGAATCTGCGACTTCCTCTTTTAGGTTATGTCCCAGGAACCACCTGCTCTCCACGGTCAGCGGTGGTCCGAGACCAGAATTGCGTCACAATTTGACTTCGCGATCTTCATCAGGATTTACGAGTTAATTTTACTTACATGGCATTGTCTTTCCTGTATTGTATTTGTGTCGAACTCCGTTCGACACAAGATTGCTCGTAGCCTCCAGACGCAATCGCTTAAATTAATGCATTTCTATTTCCCTAAGTAATTTGTTATCTCAGAAATATTGGCATTGATACATTCTCCAGATGATTCCGGCCCAGATATTCCGGCTGATTCACACGAAGGGCCTGCTCTGGCAAGCCACGAACAAGTCTCTGCTGGCTAAGCTGCGAAAAAAGACTGGCTACACTTTCACAAACTGCAAGAAGGCCCTGGAGCTGCACGAGAACGATGTAGACAAGGTAAGAGGCAGTCTTCATTGTCTAAGCATGCACTCTGCAACTCTAAACGACTTATGATCGAATCTCTTAGTTCTTACTTGCTCCAGGCTGAAAAGTGGCTGAGAGAACAAGCGCAGCAGTATGGCTGGACCCAGGCGGCCAAACTGAAGGGCCGCAACACCAGCCAGGGCCTGATCACAGTGACGGTGGATGGACAACACGCGGCGCTGGCCGAGATCAACTGTGAGACAGACTTTGTCGCGCGGAACAAGAAGTTTCACAGCCTCGCAGAAACGGTGGTCTGCGCCGTTCTGAATCACGCGAGATCCCAGAAGATTCAAAACGAAGTGCAGCGGACTGTTCTTCACACCGACAGCCTCAAAGACCTGCCAGCTGTGGACGGCAAGCCCCTGCATGACCATTCCGCCCTGACTATCGGTTCCGTGGGCGAGAACATCAGTCTGAGACGCGCTCTCGCCATCACCGTTCGATCGCCGGACGTGACACTGTACGGCTGCACACATCCGGCGCCGATGAATCCCATACCTGTGTCCTTCGGCAAGTACGGCGCTCTCGTGGCCATCAAGTGCAAGGAAAACGACAATTTGCTGGGCACGCAACTCTGCCAGCACATCATCGGTAGGTCTTGTTCGTAAAAATATTTAGATAGTGACATTGAGAGGTGAAAAAGGAGTGATATCCACATATGTTTCTTCTTTGTAGGCATGGACCCGCAAAGGATTGGAAATCCACAGATGGACGAGCCGCATAACAATGCGGATGAAGAACAATGTATGATCTATCAAGAATTCCTGCTCGATCCTAGTCTCTCTGTGCAGCAGTTACTGGCGGAAGCGCAAGCCGAGATCGTTGACTTCGCGCGTTTTGAGATCGGCGAGGAGCCCGACGAGGAATCAACGCTAAAGAGCGTTCAAACTTGCGGCTGAATGTCAATTGCGACCTTCGGGTAGATACTTGATTGTAATCCATTGTTAATATTGATTTTCACGATACATAAAAGCTGTTATTTTTGTTATAGCATCAAAGAAACAAAGATATCGTATGAAAACAATTCTTAAGTTTGTCTTTAAGAACGAACGTCTGAAAGAAACAAATTTAGTTTTAGTGGTTTACAGACTATTATATTACTGTAATAAAATTACTGTAATAACTTAACGTACAATTTAAATCATTATTTCAATTATCCTTTTTCGAATGTAGAATTATTGTATCAAAATCGAGAAATCGGATACATTCTTTTTCTTGCGCTCTATGTCTTCTGTAATATCTTTTTTTATTTTATATAGACTTTCGATAAATCGAAAGAATACTTTGCGCGCGTCACAAATATTGTTCGAATATTAAAATGTATTTGAATATAAAAAATAAAATTATTCTTCAAAAATTTGTACGTACATAATTGAATAAAATATATGCTATGAAAAATCCTCGCGACACAAAACGCCTGTAGGAATAGTCTTCGTTTTAGTTCTTTTCAGTCTTCTCGCGAGTCTGACTGACTTCCATAACCACATTCGAGAATCCTTCTTCCAATAGGGTGCGATATCCGCGGGAGAATGCTGAGTGCCCTGCAGAAGAAAAAATCGTAATACTTTCCTAGGAGCCTTATTATTTATTTTTTTCCTACAATTATAATATTTAAATTAAATATACAAACGTAAGAAATTAAATTTGTATTATCTTTTTAATATCCTGAATTTATCTTAAATAATTTATTTAACATCTCTTTTAATTTCTCTGTCAATAGTTTTTATACAAGTCCTGAATTTTGAAAAATCAATTTGTTTAATAAAAGAATCAAATAATCATAAATAAATGAAGACATTTGTACCTGGAAAATTAAGATTTCCGGTCCGTGGACTACTAATTGAAAGGTGGATTTTTCTCTCGTCTTGAAAACCGGAACGGTTTCTTCTTGCTCGGAATCATTGAAGTAATCTGTTTGCACGTCATTTGTTCTATATCCTGGGTAATTTTTCGTCTCAAGCTCCAGATTTTCCAAAGCGGAGGTGAAATTTCCAATGTCCTTGCAAATTCCAATTCCAACCTAAGTCAAATAAATTTATCAAAAAAACATAATAGTTTTCATATAAAATATTCAACTTGCTGGTTATAAAAGAGAGTAATTTAAATGTATATCTCATAATACTAAAAAAAATTAATAAAAAATTAGATTCATTAATTTATCAATATTTTTTTATCACAAAATTTATAATAATCTTTTTAATTCTTAATTTATATTTATATTTGTGTATTTATTTGTCATATATTAATTAAAAATTTATCTATATGTATGGCTGTTTTATTTTAAAACTAAAATAAATTAAAAAGAAATTTCTTTTGCTTAAAAATTGTACGTGTATGTAAAGCTAAGTAACAATTAAATGAAATTGTTATAGTTATAAGTGGAATTACATTACTCTCAAAAATTGAATTTGTGAATAATTTTAATGTTTTGATAAACCTGAACCCCTTGGGAGCGAACGTTGCGGTCCAGAGCGGCGGCAGCATCCTTCGTCCTGGCCGCGGGATGATCGTTCTCATCCCACTTCAGGTTCTCGACTGTCCAGAAAGAGAAAGCGCAAGTTGTACGTTAGGAAGTCCGCAACAAACGTTCCTCTACTGCGATATTATACCGCTCGACTGATCAGATTCCTCGTTTCGCCAATCCATCCTCACGCCGTCGAAGGGTGGTAAGACGGAGACAGCTCTCTGACATTTGTCAGCAAGACCCGCATCCCTCTTGTCGCTTCCTGTCAGAGAAAAATTCGCGTCGAGCGCACTTTGTTTCAAGGACCGAATTGAACCGAATTTATATGGCTTCAAGAAACTCGATGCCCGATTTTAAAAGAGACCCTCCGTCGTTCTGGAACTAAGACAAAGAATAATACAAGAAATAATATAACATAATATAAAATTCAACAATTGTATACTTGTTATTTTTTATGTCTTTTTTCGCCAGAAAAACATATATTAAATACAAACATACTTTATGTTATATTATAGTGTGATTTTAAAAACTTTACGCAGCTTTAAACTGTCGTAATTTCTGTTCTATATACGATAAAATTAACCATTAAAAGAAGTGAACGTAAGAATTTATTTCAGTTTTATATACATTCATTCTTGGAACTGTTATTTCTCAACAGACCGTTATTACGAGAAATAAAATACGATTCTAAAATTCTACGAATCATTTTGTAATTGATTTACAGTTTATTACAGTTATATCTCGAATGACATTCATTATCCTAATCCTCACACCGTTTAAAGAACGAAATTTTGAAAATAAATAACAATCCTACTGTTTTCATGTAAAGAGAAAACTCAACGGACTCAAATCCGGTGAACATAATTACCGAAGAATCGATCTGCCTCTTCCAAATTATTAGTTAGAAAAGTCTTTCCACAAAAGTTTTAATGACAGTTTAAAACTGCGCTAAGACTGAATGATCGCCCTGTAATTATATGTATCCTCTTCTTCAGTGCCATATCAGGCTCCCTTGACATTAGGGGATCACTTTAGAGAGAGTTGTTCCGTGATTACGTGACTTGCTCACCAAAGAGCTGTCTGGAACGAACTTCTTTGTTTTTTAGATTTCTCTTTTTATTATAGAATGGCTATTTTGGGAAGCAGTAATCAGATATTATCATTAGTTTCTTGTGTTGTCTTTTCTAAAGAAAACACGAATTGGGAGTGACCGAAATCTGCTAATTACAAGTTGATCATTCTCACGCCTCTCCCTATAATACGATGTAAAATATTCTAATCTAATATAACGATGTAAAATTAAATTGCAAATATATAAATATCACCGCATCTACATTGCACATTCGTGCGCGTCGTGGAGGGTCTTAAATCACGCAAACTGAACGTTATGAAATATTATATCTTGATCGAGGTAGATTCAATAAATCCGCAAAAATTCCTATTCTCGCATCCTTTTCAATTTGTTTTTCTTTCAATCTCTTCTCCGTAACTCTTTATCCGATCAGTTTCTTATCCGATGCCCATCGACTCTCCTATAGGATCCTTCTCAGTTTCTTGCATTCTTACGAGGAGCGCATTTAACGCACGTAGGAGCGGAACGGACCGCGCGCGAGGGGCCCATTACGTGTTCTAGGACGTGTAATAAACCGCCGTGCTCTATCTATCCGTGGCGAAGTAACGTTGGAAAGGCAGCGGACCTCGGAACAGGTGTGCGCGTGTGTGAGTTGTATGTGTTACAACGGTGGAGATCGCAACGGGCCCCCCGGGCGCGCGCGCGCGCGCTCACGTATTCATGAGGCCGCAGCTCGTCCCGGACCGCCTGCCGTTGCCGGTCACGGCTGGCCGGCCGGAGTTCCGGGGCCCACTTCCGGACACTCGCGCGGCACCGGTACGGTCTCGTTTTCAGCCGGGAATATCAGTCGTTCGCGCAGTGTACAGTTAGCCGCCGCGCATCATACGCGAGAGCGGAGCCCGCGTCGTCCTGCTCCTTCGCGCGTGTCCCTCCGCGAGGTAGAAGGCGGTTTAAATGGGCCCCGGCCTCTCCGAGCCGCGAGATATCGGAGAACAATGGACTTCCACAAGCGGGTGAGTGAGATCATTCCGTTCGCGAATCGTTCCGACTTCGACGGGGCACGATATTTTTGGCAGATCCTTGAACGGCGGAACCGGACGTCCTTTGGTCCTCTGATTGAATTTCTGATAAACAAATAAGAAAATGAGAGAGTTAGATGTAACGAATTTAGAAACAATTGTGAAGGATATATGCATAATTAATATATGATAATTACATTAATTGAAATTTTTTGTTCTTTACTAATAATGTTTATTTTTTAAAAGATTTATTTTTGACTTCTTCTATTTTGTTGTAAAACTTTTTATTAACGAAGGCGTTTTCTTCAACCCCACATTTCTACAAGAAAGATCTTCTGAAAGATCTCGCATTTCTTTTTTAAATAAGTTTTAATTAATGAATTATTAAACTTCCTTCTCTTGCTTTCATTTCTGCTCTGTTTAATGTTTGCATGATCGTTTAAGTAAATAAAAACCCGGAAAATATACACAATTGCAAAGATGGAAATGTTAAAAATTAAAAAAACAGAAGATTACTTCAATGTTTCATTGTAATCTTGACTACTTGAAGGAATAATGACAAGATCCGTAAAAAAGACATTAAAAGTGTAAAAAAAACTTCCAAATTTATTTTTCATTTTAGTAACATTTATAACGAAAAATCTATTAATATTTCTGTGTCAAATATTGAAAAAATTAATTAGCAAGAATATTAACGAAAACACATACAAAAGAAATCGTAAGACTAAATACAATTTTGACTTCTTGAAGAAATAATGATAAATCATTAACTTATCTTTTGTGCTTCTCTATTTCGTGTCGAATATTTTGCAATTGGATATTTTTTTAAAAAGGAGATAAAACTCGACGTCCATTAAAATTCCATTTGGCATCTCCGCTATTTTCTGCACCACCTGTTACACTATTATCGTCGAACGACCGAGTCTCACTACGAGCGTAGGAATGAGCCGTCCTCTTCTTGCGAGGGAGACTCGCGGTCGTTCGCGGTCGGGCGACCGCGAATTCTCACCTTTTGCCGCGATTCCCGCGCCGAGATGTGGGCGACAGTTGCGACTTCCTGCCCTGTCGCGCGGCGACGATGATCGTCGCGGATGATGGTCGGGCCGCGCGTGTGCGTGCGTGCGTGCGTGAGGCGAATGCGAGGCGCGGGGCCTCATGTATGAATGAATCGCGGTGTACGCGGTTCACGCACACACGCCGCGGAACGAAACCAGCACAATGCGACGGCGGTCGGCCGCGGCATAATGGGCCCCCCCGTCTTACCGGGATCCGATGTGGTTACAGGTCAATCAACTCGAGCCGAAAGCCAAGCGGCACAAAAGCCGCTCATTTTCCCGGGAACAATGACAATTGCTAGTCGCAATGCGAGATCTTTCAAAAATTCAGTCCCCTTGTAATTTGCCCGCGACGACCGGTTTGACAACGCGAGCTCTAAGGCCTCTAAGTGCGTTGTAGAAATGTCTCTCAGTTCTTCTAACGTTTCCATCCAGTAAACAGAAAACACTCTTACAATATAAGATTCTTGCAATGTAACTGGAATGTTACATTATTATACATATAGCAATTCTGCAATATTACTAGAATATTCTGTATTAGCTGAATAGTTAGCGACGATGCTTTTTTAAACTTGGTAATTCATACTGCATCAGGAAGTAGTGATTCAAACCGTTTTATCATGTCTGATTGTCAAATAATTAATTTGCTAACTAATTAAATAAAATAATAAATTAGTTAATTAATAATTTAAAATAATAAATAATAAATTTATATATAGTTTTAAAAATATATTTCCTTTTGTAATTTGTGCGAAATGATTAGTTTGACAACTAAAATATCTAAAAGCACGTAAAAATGTCCGGAAGAAAAAATCCAGTCTTTCAAATGTTCTTCTAACTTTCTAGATAGCAACAGTTTTTTAAATCACTCAACAACTCACATAGAAATGGATAATTCATTTTGCACTTTTAATCATTAAATAATTAATTAACTAATTAATTAAGTGATAATTAAGTGAAACGGTGATATTCAGCTTTAAAATTAATCGAAATCAAAATAAGTCAAATCGAACTGCGTAATATTGAAAGATAATACGTGAGCTAAATCAATATAGTAAACTTATTTAATGTGCTAAATGCTCTTCCGGCCAAGGCTATGAGCGCAGTGCGTCGAACACGCATTCGAGTGCACCTGCGAGGCGAAGATCCTCTCGCGATCCTCTCTGGTATCCCAGTTTTCAGTCCGTTGCGAAACCTCGGCTCGCACGCCTGCGAATGTAACACCGACAATGTTATCGCGCGTCCCGTAATTAATTACCATTCATTACCACACGCGTGCATTCATCCGTCTCGATCTTGGAATCCGTTTTCGAATGTTTCCGGCAATCCTTCCGCGACGATCTCGAGAACTCGTTTAAAGTGCTTCGACCCCTCACTCTTGACACGCGACCGCTAGATAGACACTACAGTACTCGGATCTCGCCTCGGTTCGTCCATCATTTTGCGCATATATTTTTGAGAAATAAAGTGCGACGGGAAGAGCTTCGGGAGGAGAGAAATTCTTAAAGAGCTGGATATTATTATTCGCCGCGGACGAACATGACGACCGTGCTGTATCCTGAAGTTTTAACTACGATCCCGCAGGACGATAGGAGCTGTCGCAGCGATGATTCCGGCGGCGAGGTCTTCAGAAACATTCCAAAGAACAGCAGCATCTTCCGAGTCTGGAAGATCGAGGTAGCTATCAATAAAGATAATTACGATGCTGAATAATTGTAAGACTGTGATATCGAAACCTTTTTCAATGATAAAAAATAATACGCAATACAAAAAAGAGATTACAAATGCTAACGTGTAATTGGAAGATTAATGTACAAAGTTAGAAATATATTAGTCATATAATAATCGTTATGGATAAAAATTAATAGCAAACGGCTGTAAAACAAACATCTTTGTATTAGTTCTTATATTAATTAAGCCTACAGGAAATTATTTTTCTTCAATTACTTTAATTAATCCTATATTTAATTGAGTTATATTTATACTATATCTCATTACTTATTTCTACTATTTACAACTATCATTTATCAACTACTATAATAATTATCATCTATTTTCTCTAATTAGTCTTACATTTAATTATTCATTTCATGTCGCGTTTACTCGATGTTCGCTTTTGTCGGACAGGGTCTACGGGCAACGGTCGTAAGCACCAGCAACATGGGCCTCTTCCTCTCCGAGTCGGCGTACATCGTCTATGCCGTGTCCGCAAAGGACGGTGCACTTCCTTACCCGGGCACGCCGGTACTTTTACTTCCATTGTATTACGTCGCCGTGAGAGAAACCGCACGAAAGTGCGAGCACCGCCTCGCCTAACAAAATCCACGCCCTACTAGAGTGTGATTTTTCTTCTTAGACTTTTGGCTCTTCAAGTTTGCCATCAAATCGCTCCTCCGCAAAGAAAATGAATTTCTTGCGGACGTGCAATCTATTTGTAATGCATGAGATGTTTTCATTTATTAAAGATTGATATTTCATCAATTTTTAATAAACGGAAAGAAGATAAAACGCGATGTTTAAAAAGAAAATATTTTATCTTCTTTTCTTTTTTTATTTCTATTCGTTTTATTATTTTGTTAAAATATATGTTCCCGGTGGTTCCGTCTGCCCTTTTGATAGATTAAGGATTTGAAGGACACCTTGGTGGTGCGCGCCATCCACTTCTGGATCGGCGCCAACTGCGACTCGACGGTGTCCGGCGCCGCGGCGCTCCGCGCCGCCGAGCTCGACTCGCAAACGTCGGCGATGATTCTGACGCGTGAGGCGCAGGGTCGCGAGAGCCCTCGGTTTCTCGCCTACTTCCGGCAGCAGCTGGTCGTGGAGAACCTGCACCTCGAGCCGCCCGCCTGCGCCCTGCACCGCGTCTCCGGCGTGGCCGTACCGATTCTAACCGAGCTGGAGAGGGTCCACTGGGAGCACTTTAGCTGCCGGGACGTCATCCTGGTGGACATCCGCGCAAAGTGCGTGACAGTTCAGGGTGATCGCGTACTACGTGACGCGAATAATTTTACGCAACCGGACGATGTTGAAATCCAGCCGGTGAAAGTTCTGGCGTCCGCAAAAAATGTATGCGCCTTTTGAGGACCGATAATAATAGAGCTGATCCTTTTAACACTAGAAGTTTAAAAGTCTAAAAAAAAAGATGATTTCTCATTAAAATTATTAAATTTTCAAGATAGAATTTGAATTTTTCATACTTATTCGCGAACTGAAAAATTATCTTGTAATTTCTGATTTACTTCTTATTTCTTTAGTTATAATATATTAATAGTTTTTTCATTTTTTTTAATTTAAAAATTTAATAAACTTTTTTAAATTTTGATAAGCTTTATATTGCTAGCATCTCTTTTTCTATTAAACTTTTTAATAAATTCTACTGTAAAAGTATGTATAATTCATACATTGATGAAACAGTAAAAGTCAATCAGTACAGCAATCAGTAATAACACTTCAATTTGGCGAAATTAATTTTTATCAAAAATTGCTATTTTCCCAATTTCATAAAATAAATTCTTATTAACAGTTTTCAATATAACTACATAATTTCTACATTCCATTTACTTCCATTGATTTTGTAAATAAAATAATAAAAATCCTATAACAATTTCTGTAACCACAAGTTTTACAAAAAATAGATATTTTTTCTTTCATACTTAGGGGTGTCGTCTTCCTGTGGCTGGGATCTCTGTCAGATCCATTGCACAAACGTCACGCCGCCACTCTCCTGGAATCTCGAAAAGAAAATAACAACGGCCGCGTAGCAGTAGTCGAGGATGGCTACGAGCAGACCTTGTCCACCGACGACAAGGAACTCTTCAGCAGCGTGCTCGATCCTTCGGCAAGGATGGTAGCGCCTGATCGCCAGCACCGTGTCAACCCTCCCAGCCCCATCAAGTTGTACAAATGCAGCGAGCAGTCCGGTAAATACAAGGTCGCCGAGCTCAAATCCGGTCCGATTCTACGCGGCGATCTGACTTCCGGTTCCGTGTACCTGGTGGACCGAGGCGAGGCCGGCGTCTGGGCCTGGGTAGGCCGCGACGTCAACGCGCGGGAGAGATTGGAGGCCGTGAGAAACGCGCGGGGGTTCGTCAAGAAGAAGAATTACAGCGACGGCGTACCGGTGGCCAGGACGACGGAAGGTAGACCGTGAAATTTATTTCATCGTGCGATAAAATAATTATCTATTCGGAGATACAATATTATTTAAAAATGCACACCAATTAATATAAAAGGACCAACAGCGTCTTAATTGTAGCGAATGAGGAAAATATTGATACTACAATATAATATAAAAATCAAAATTAATTAACTATTGATTGAAATAAAGCAAAAATGACTGAGATAAACTAATAAAATTCGAGTCAATAAATCGCGAAAATTTTTAGAATTTTAAGATCATAGTAATAACGCGCAGTGCGCCGAATTGGATTAAAATGAATAAAATGAAATGAAGGTCACGAACCGGCGGAGATGAAGGCGTTGTTGAGGGGCTGGGAGCCCTCCAAGACGAGGCCGTTGACTCTGCCGGTGAGTTTCGAGCCCGATTACATGAACGAGAGGCCCAGGATGGCGGCCGAGTGCCAGCTGGTAGATGATGGCTCCGGCGAGAGAACTTTGTGGAGGGTCGAGCTGAAGGAGGGCATGGTCCAGATGGAGGACGACAGGGGAATCTATTATGCGGAAGCTTGCTACGTGATGCTGTACAAGTATGGACAAGGACGAAGGTGTCGAAGTATTGTACGTGGAACTCTTTGAATTTATTAATCTTTTCTTTTTCCGAGGAAGTCTGTTAAACATAATATTTCATTTGTATCTTGAATAAATTTAATTAAATTATTACTAATCATTTAATTTGTCAATAAAGCTATTAAATCTTTTTTCATTCATGACGATAATTATTAAAGGAATTTAATATCGTTTGTAACTTTCTAAAAACCGTAAACGCAAAAATAAAAATTTTCCAAGAATTAAACGAATTAAAAACTGGGAAAAGAAAAATTGGATTTTTCTTTTAATGTACACGGTTTTGTAAAATATTTAAATATAGGGTGAGATGGCATTTACCTTGTGGAAGGATTCAAACAGAAACGATTATATTTTCAGGTTTACTGCTGGGAAGGTGTTCATTCTGTCAAAGTCGATCGAGATGCAGCTTTAACAGTGGCTTGCCGTTTGTCTGAAGAGACAAACGCGCAACTGGTGAAGGCATCCCAAGGCAGAGAACCGCCTCATCTATTGCAAATTTACGACGGGAAGCTCAAGATACTCGCCGGACGCCATCGTGATTTGCGTAAATATTCTTTTTCTATTATTCGGTTTATATACAATCTTAAATTTATATATTAATAAAACATATTATGTTGAAAATACACACAGGATTCAAAGGGTGGTCATCTTTTACAATAAAAATTCTCGATTTGTAGCACCGAAAAAATATCTGGTTAGAGTGTTCGGTTCAACGCCGTATACTTCGAAAGCCGTGGAACGTCCATTACGGGCAAGCAGCCTGGACTCCAGTGCAGTGTTCATTCTTTTCTCCAACACGCCGATCGTTTGGTGTGGTGGCAAGAGTACTGGCGACGCAAGACAGACGTCGCGACGCCTCGCGCCCCGAAACGCGCCTCTCGTTGTCGAGGGTAAGGAGGACGATGACTTCTGGACCGAACTCGGAGGTAATTAATAAATCAGGCGAAAAAAATGGAGACTCGAACATTTATAAAATCATATTTTACATTACAATCATCATTGCTTCGTGTTAATTTTTTTTAGGAAGAGGCGCCTATAGCACGGAGACCGAAGAGATAGGCGAGGAGCTGGACAAGCATCTGTTTCAATGCCGCACTGAGAACGGTCTCTTCGTGGGCGAACAAATCCTTGGATTCCGACAGAATTCTCTGATACCGGAAGCTGTCTGGTTGCTGGACGCCGGTAATGTGATCTGGATATGGATAGGCAAGTTCTGCAGCCCGAGGACGCTGCAAGAGTGCGTCGAGGATGCCACTATATATCTCTATACTCATTCCGCTGGTCGAAATCGCAACACAACCATTTCTGTGATTAAACAAGGTGAATTTCAGATAATGTAAAAAAATTTTTTTAAAGATTAATGATGTCTGTCACTAGCAAGTTTTAGATAAATATCTAAGACAGTAAAGTTTTCTAGAAGATATCTTTTATAGGTTTAGCAAATCTATTTTTTAGTCTTTTTCAATCCTTCCTTCTGCAAAAAGTCTTTGTATTTTATACTTTCGTTGTCTACAATTTTATTTTTGTCATTTCTCAGGTTTGGAGCCAGCCACTTTTATCGGGCTATTCGATAATTGGAATCATAATCTGTTAAGGGATTATAAATCATTCGACATTTTCTGCGCCCTGTTAGAGGACAGAGATCAATCAACGAGAATACAGACGACCTCGAAGGCCACCACAGACTTCGATAATTATATCAAATACCCGCCGGCGGTGCTAAAAAACGATCCAGAAAAATTGCCGGCTGGCGTGGACGTTAGACGCAAAGAAATGCATCTGACCTATGATAATTTTATCGCAATCTTCAAAATGGAACCTATAGAATTTGAGAAATTACCGACATGGAAGAGACAGCGTCTCAAGCAGGCCGCTGGACTCTTCTAATGTGTTCTTCTGTTTACATTAATCTTAATCTAAATATTATGTCTTCTCTTTTCGGAACCAGAATTTAGAAATTATATACTTATCTTTGCGCAATCCCGATAGCGTCTTTATTACAAACATCAAATTCAATCTATAATCGACAAGTCCCATGGCTCGAAAAATTTATTATTTAAAGCTTATATAGAACGCTAAATTAATTAACGGAATCTCATGCGGACGTGTCCATTGCTTCGATCGTGCGCACTGTCTCCTCTTCCACGATGATTGGTTGTATATTTTTCGTAAGCACTGATGTGGTGCCGGGCTTGTAACGATAACTGATCTGCCGCTGGCCTTTCACGCTGGCGGTGTCATACGGTCGCAAGTACTCGACGTTGTTCTTGCGAATGATACAGAGATCCACGTTGGATCCCGACGCAAGATCGTTAAATACACCCGCGCGAATGGCGTCCGCCACTAACTGCTTCGCTTCCTCTTCCTAAAAATATTAATTTTTAATTTGAGAACATGGAACTTTTGCTGTACGAAATAATTTTAGTATATTATTTAATATAAAAAGATATACATAGATCGGAATTACTTAATGCATATATAGATATAAGTATAATATCAATACACGAATTGATAGATTTTATAATAAATAATGTGATAAATTTGTCACTGTTTACACAGAGTTATATCTAAAATAAATATTATTTGATTTGTCAAATTTTTTAGAATGACATATGGGTCTGTGCTAACGTAATTAATAACTAGAGCCCGGACGTTCGGGCTCGATCTCGGGCTGCGCGCGGAGAACCGCTGCGTAGGAGTGAGTCGGGTGCCCGCTAGAACGAAATAACAATAGCGGCGATTGCCGACTGCGTCTGATCTATCCGAATACTATACACAAGCATTTTTTTATATTTATTTGGATAGATCGGCAGTTGTCACGTCTCCTCGAGAAGTATTGTTACCTCTCTCTAGCGGGCACCCGACTCACTCGCACGCGGTTCTCCGCGCGCAGCCCGAGATCGAGCCCGAACGTCCGGGCTCTATTAATAACACAAGGGTCCTGGAATCGAATATCTGCCCACATCCCATTTCAGCAGAAAGTCACAATGAAATTTTTTAAAATGGATGATATCAGTGACTAACACACTTTATCTGTTTATTGTATTATTTTGTCAAATTTTTATTTGAATACTCAGCTTTCTCTAAATTCAAAGTCTTAAAATAGCAGCGTTTATTCTGGATCCAAAATATTCGATGAATTAAAAAAATATGCCTTACCGGTAGATCAGGCTTCCATCTGCTCTCGAAGACCGCCATAGCAGCCAGTGATCCAGATCCCATAGTGGTATACTTCAACTTTTCAGATGAACCATGCGGATAAATACAGTACAACTGGGGTCCATCAAGATCATGACCGCCCAGAATGAGCGCAGCACCGACATGACCCTGATAGCGGAATAGCATTTGTTTTATCAAAGTATTGGCGGTGCACACGGGCACAATACGACCAGTATTCATACGATGCAGCTCCAATTGACTAGCTATCATCTCAGTAGTCATTTCAGTGTCAGCTGCTGTACCAGCTCCGCAACAGCTAAAAATAATTTACATTCTTCTCAATGCATTGCTCGTGCAATTAATTTGTCATAAGGGTAAGATGCTACGATACTTACTACATATTGGGAGCGAGATAATGAATCTTCAGGCTGTACTTATCAGCCACAATGGTATCCTCAGTGGCTCGTGTATCACCGCCGAGAATAACGCCATCCTTATACACTATACCAGCGATGGTGGTACCTGTCTTGACTGCTTTCGGAGCGGCAAAGCCTTTTTTGACCAAGGCAGTGTTCCTGCGCAAGATAAATAAAAATTAGTACAATAACCTCCAAATTAATTTAAAAAATTTGTAAATCAAATATATAATAAAATTTGTGACTAAAGACTATTAAGAAACTGATATTAATGATAAAAATAAATTTTAATAATTGCACCGTAAAATCTTAAACAATAAAAATTGATTAATTTGATACTTATTAAATAGTTTAAGTAGATTACAGTAGATTAAGTAGATTACGGTAATTAGCATTATTCGCAATATTATAACAAAACTGCACAAGGCAGCAAGTCGATCGCTATTATCCATGTTAACATGTTCTTGAAAATTTTTCTTTCGAAAGCATGAAATTGGGAATATATAATATTACAAAATACACAGTTACAAGATTTTCCTTTTCGTAAAACTGATGTGTGACACAGCAGTATGCAGGTTAGCTAGAACAATTTCAGTTCACCCAAAATTATAAATTTCTGAAACAAAATCCTCACCTTTGGCAGAGGTCGAAGGAAAAGCCTGACGGCGGGATTTCCGGCGCGAGAAGCGAAGTCATTATTCGTCTCGTAAGTTAAATATCGGCGATCAAAAGTGACACAGCTCCAACACCATCCACTACTCTAGTACTCAACTTTGTCGTATCATGTCCATTCCGTGCATGTCATTTTCGAAAGAGCCCATTGGCTACGTTCAACGGAAAATGCTACCGCAAGCTCAGTGATTCTTGCTCATGATTGGTTTTTCCCGTTAATTTTTCGCAGGATCTGAGTGCATGAACCAATCATATTAAAGAACCTAAGCTATTTTCTTTTCTACTAAATGCAGCTATTGGCTGTCACATGTGGACATTTTAAATAAAAAATAAGTTATTGATAAGCTCCAACGAGAAATACAATTAAATATATATTATGATTATTAAACGAATAAGTTATATTTGTATATATCGTAGGCAAATAGATTATTGTAGAAAAACAACTTTTGACTATGTTTTGACTAGACAAATGCTATTTACCTGAGTTGCGTTCAGAAACTTTACTTGAGTTAAATTTCTATCCTTCTTGTCCTTATTTAATTCTCAGTAAATAAATAACAAAGATAGAAATTTTACCTAAGTGAAGTTTCTGAACGCAGTCCAGGTAGACAGACAGCATTTGCATGTCTAGAAAAAAAGAATTTGTTTACAAAATATATGTATACAATACACACGTCCTTGTATCAACTCGTTAGTCTCCAGGCTGACTTGGCAATCTCGGCATAAATCTTAGAATTCTTCTTCTCTCTTTTAATGAAGAAAAAAGAAGAACGCTTCGAAGCATTTGTGGCAAGTGGACTGTGGCGTATGTATTATATACTTCTTCTTCTTCCTATTAGTTAGCACGGGGACAATTCAGTCCCATGCGGCCATGATTATGCGTTGCTTCGAATATCGTATATGTATGTGGATAAAGTATATTAAAAGAAAATCGTGTATGAATGTGGATAATGAATATTTGTAAAAAATCGGAAGTGTGTATGTGTCTGTTTGTTTTGAGTAACTGTTTGTGTATGTCTGCAGTGTATTGAGCTCAGATCCGTAGGTACGCTAAACCCAAATGACTGTGCAGATCAAGATCAACCACTCCTGCGGGATATGTATTATATATAATGTATATTGCACGAGTTTAAAGCAGTGATGCCGTTTGGAAGACCGAACTACACGGCATCAGCGGTGTTGAGGATGGCTGGCCGCGTTCACACCGAAGCGACGAGCGCTCGGCTAGCTTCGGGCAGTAGACGAGAACAGCTATATAATGTTCTCTCTCTCTGTCTCTCGCTCTACTGCTCATCAAGCTAGCACACGCCGCTTTATGTCAAAATATGCCAGAATAAAGTGTTAAATATCTCGTAAAATATCCTGTAAACTATTGATTTTTCGACTTTTATATGTAGAATAATCAGAGGAATTATATTATGTAAAAAAAGT
>VBVR01003584.1:0-17121 GCA_011638315.1 Tetramorium parvispinum
CCCCCCCCCTCCCGCGAAGAAACGAATTTCCGCTCGTC
Source organism: Tetramorium parvispinum (assembly GCA_011638315.1). NCBI lineage: Eukaryota > Metazoa > Arthropoda > Insecta > Hymenoptera > Formicidae > Tetramorium > Tetramorium parvispinum. The sequence goes on from VBVR01003584.1 coordinate 39, forward strand.
TATTTACTCCGGGAGATAAGTCCCTACATCCGTCTTTCGCTGCGCCTCTTTCCTCGCGTCATCCGGGCGGCATCCCCTCGTCGCGTCGCCCCGTCATCTGGAATTCGTTCAGAAGCGCGACGTTCCGCGTCGCCTCAACGTTTCGTGGGGATAATTTGCGGAAGATCGCGCGAGCTGGAGAACGAGATGTTTTTCGACGGCTTAGAAGTACCGCGCGTGCTCTCGCCGCTGTAATCTTCGCTTATAATCTTCAACGCTCCTTTGTCATTGATTTAGTACTTCTGCAAAACAAGACAATATTTCAATATTTTTTGTAATCTCATTTTGTTCTTGAAAAATCTCGAATTTTAACTTCTTGTCTTGTCTTGCCCCGATTCTTGCAAATTTTTCTTAGTATGAACAATTTCATTTTAAATAAAATACTACAATAAAAATTCTGTCTTGTTCTTTTATTGTTAAATTTTATTTCGACCAATAAAAAACTTATTTTTTTATTATAAAAATAAATAGTAAAATTTTTTATTATAATTCATAATAATTATATTTTTATATACTTATAGTCTATTCATAATGACACTTGGCAAATGCGACTTTTTAGTGAACTTATCATCCACGATTATTGCTGGCCGCAACTCGGCGCGCAATTATGGGTAGTATTACTCGTATAAAAATGGTCGGTCATATTATTCGCATCAGCAAATAATACGAGTGAAAATAATATTATAATTCAAAGTAAATTATATTTAAGTTCACAGTATATAATAATGCGAAAAGCGCATTTAAATGATTGCATTTGCCGTTGAAAATTTCTAAGCATGATCTTTTCAGTGAGTCAAGATCAAGAATGCTCGAAATCTTTAGCAAAAGATCTTGTTCAGATTGATTTCTTGACTTGTTACTCTTGATATTGACTTGATTTTCAAGACAAGACAAGACAAGAGCAAGATTTTCTTGCATTTTGCGGAAGCACTAATTCGATTCGACATGTATATTATTCTCTCTGACGGATCAAGAGGTAAGGTATGTTGCACGTTTTTTACAAGCTATGTACACTTTTACATACGAAAACTTGTACATACGTAAACTGCCATCCCGCAGGCTAGGAGAGGTCATCGAATATCCTGCCGTCGATAGCAGTCGCGGCGACTACAGCCGCGGTCCACGACAAACGACCAGATTCCGCTTTGCGAGGCCACCTCCTCGTCTCTCGCCGAGACGCGAGAAACTGTCCGCGACAAGCATTGGAGAACTTATTCTTCCGCAGTTGGACGCGAGAATGGGCCCCGCCGTTCGGGTCGGTCCAGCGTTATCTCGGGAGGTAATCTTAACTTGGGGAATATTTCAGTGTGCGACCGCAAATGCCAGCTCACCCACCTTACGGATCTCTCTAGGATACATCTTTAGCGTTAAACGCGTGTCAACAGTAGAATAAGAGTACTCTACGCTTACAGAGTAAGAGTAATATTTAAGGGACTTTTTTCTTGATTTAATTTTTTAACTTAACAAAATAATAAATAATGGCTAAATATGATTAATATACACATACACATACACATGTATTTTCTATTTTCCGTATCTAAAGAATATATATTTGTTTGGTAAAGTAATTTAATAACGGAGTACGGAATATAATTGGCTGTTGGAAATTCAAGATCGCTCGATACAGAGTTCGCGCAGTTCTAAAACTCCCTTAGAATATTCCATGGCCTTGATAGGACCGACGGCATTTCGAGTTTAAAGAAAACTTCATTTCATATCACAGGTATATCAAATACGGTTTAGTAAATAAGGCACCGCGACTTTTGACGTCAACGATGGACATTCCCTTGTAACGATGATATTAAACTCAACTCAGCGACACGTTCGGCGTTTTTCAAACTCTATTAAAACTTTTACTTTTTTAAGTTCTTTTCGTATAAATCGTTAAAAAAAACTAGAGTTAATGTTATCTGTTTACACCTTAGCTATCTCGCATTTTATTTTTCATTTAATTTTACATATGTGCTTACTTTATAAAGCCCACAGATTTCAGGATAAAATCCTATTTAATTTTCATGTCATGTGTTTTGATTTATGAAAGTGTATTTAATGTATATGTTACTTCTGTGTTTTCAAACGTTGTTGTATTATACGAGATATAAAACTATAAATAGAATTCTGTCTAAAGCGGATTTTAATTTTTTTAAAAAGGAGAAGCTTTAGAGCAAACCCATTAAAATCCAGATGAAGAAAGTTCGTTTTAAAATAAAAATAGAAGAAATTTTTCGTAAAATTATTTAAATTGGAGGCAGAAAATTGTTGTATGATAAGAAAAAGGTACAAAATGCAAGCACAGATACAAAGTAAGCAAATATGAAATATCGCACGAACGTGTCGCTGGCATAAATGGCACGTATCAATGATACGTATCTACGTATCGCAAATAATTTTTCCAACCTTTTCGAGCAGGCTGATAACAATATCGCACGCTTAATCGCATATGGGAAATCCTCTTGAAAAAAAAATGATCGGACTCCCCATCGGTGAAGAGAAAGAAAACTGAAAAGAAAGCGCGGCTGATCGAGATTATTTCTGCGATCAAAGCCACATTCTCGTTCTCGACGAAGGCGAGGTAGATCTTCTCGTTCGCTCCCCTCCGGACGATTAATCTTGGCGGAAAACATTTACGACCTCCTTCCTCCCGCCGCGACGCCGCGGCTCACGGAGCTCGGCTCGCGAAAAGCGCGGGAGGGTCTTAGATCACGACAACCCCGAAGAATGCGGCCGAAGCATTCGGACGGGAAGGAGGGAGAGGAGGGGTCGATCCCCCCGAATCACAATGGGGGAACAGAATAAAATTATTCCAAGGCGCGAGCGCGGTCCGGAGTACCGTTTAATCGAATCGTAACGTCTTACGCATTTTAAGGAGCGTCAAGCTCACGCGCTGGAGCGTGCTCCGTACGCGGTTGTCCTCTCGTCCGTCCTTAACGGAGGTTCGCTCTTAACGCGGATACGGACGGAGGAATTTTGCACGGACGATTGATGATTCGCGAAGTCGCGCAGGGAGATCGCAGCGAGGGGAGGGCAGGAGCAGGTGGAATCGGTGGTTGAACGAAGTGGCGGTGCGCAAGGCGACGGCGGTGACGGCGGCGGCGGCGGCGACGGCAGCGGCGGCGGCGGCGGCGGCAGTCCTGGTGATGGAGAGGGCCTGGAAATTGGAGAGAGAGAAGCGGCATGCCACTCGTTCGCAGGATACTGCCGGCGTGTGTGCCGGCGGTGGCGAACGCGCCCGGACATCGATACAGCTCCGCCGCTGCCGCCGCCGCTGCCGCCGCCGCCGCCGCCGCCGCCACTTTGCCCCTGATCCTCTCTGACCCTCCCCAGCCGTCGCGCTCGCGACCCTCGTGCGAGCCTCGTGCACGGTACCACACGCACACGACAACACCACGGACGCGCTTTCGTACACCCTCGCATATATACATCCCCTTCTTCCCTCCCCTCCGCCTCTCTCCCCTTCGCGTATACACCATTAGCCCCAGGAGCGGTACGTGGCCTGGCCCTTCCTTTCCCTTCCCTACGTTATTCGCGCGCCCGACACTTATTGCCGCCGTTCCTCTCTAGTACCCGCGACTTATCCTCTCGGGCCCTCCCGGACTCGCGGTAACTCCGACTCGAGTCACTCGAAATAATCCGGAGGGCGCGGGGGTCGTCACTCTTAAATCACGGCCTCGTCACTTTTTCTGTAAAATGCCTTTAATGTTGTAAAAAAGGACGCTCTATTCCTGTGCGCGGGAGTATGTACGAAAGAGCTCGGTGACTTTTATTAGACTCGCGGAGTTATTCGTATTAGATGGTATATTCGTAGATCGATATGAATTTGTCTCAGGGAATATCTTGTGTGTAGTTCCAGAAAAGTGGGCGATTCTAAAAATTCCTTCGGAAAGAACAATGACCAGTCTCGTAAAACTGACAGTAATGACAATATAATAACGTATTCATACTTGTTATTTATATTCTTGTAAACAATACATATTTATGGCTATATTTATTTGCAAAAAGCAGTATCTTATTCCATATACGTAACATATTGTTTTAATATTTATAAATATTATATATAATCGTTATATAAATATTTTTTTCTATATATACATATAATACAATGTACTGAATTAGCTGAACGATACAAGCTGCTGCAGGCTATATAAAGGGTCATTAAAAATTCAGAATTGCTGTTTGTTATAAAGTTTTGAAAAATTCCATGAACTATTTTTCACAATTCATTCCCTATATCATATTTTTTTATTCTTACTTGTCATGATCGTAAATATACGATCGAAAAATAGGCTAACTTGATGGACAGTGCTTGACAGATCGATTTCATATTTCAAAATTGTTGTTGTGAAAAATAATAGGAATTCTCACAGGTCAAAATTGCAAGTGAGTATATCACCTTCGGTCACGGAAGCTTCGGTATCATTCTTATTTTCATGCTTTTTGTCAGGAAGCGAGAAATGTGCTTCGGGTTACAAATTAGCTTGCGTCGGATTAGCTTGATCTATTAGCTGCGATCTTTTTATCACCGGGCAAAGTTCTTACGGCACACGTTCCGTGTGCTCAACATTGCACTTCCCTCCCCCTCTCCCGCTCTCCCGTTCTCTCTCACACTTGCTCTCTCCCTCATCCCTACACTCCTCCTTCTCCATTCGCATTACTTGCAGTCGGCCGGCCCTCCGAGCGCTGGTACGGCGAGCTAATGAGCGACTCGAAATTATCGAATGCAGATCACTGATGAGAGCAATTAACATCAGAATTACATTTCGAGTCGGGGTTATTTCGCTTAGCAGGCGTTAGTTAACGCGCTAAGCGCGCGCGTTAATTCACCACATACGGTGCCGTCTGTCTTTTTACGCGTGGCTGTATCAAAATTAGCGTTCGACGAGCTCATTTTAAATACCATCCCTCCTGTAATCCTCCCGGCCAAATTGCACATCCATCGGCGCATCCCGCGGCCGTGCATCGACGCATTCCGAGGAACGCATATTCGTTCGCGTACCATTAGCCTTGGATGCGGAATGTGGCTCGCTGGTAGTCCAAATCACCCCTCACCCCGTGGATCGCTTCAAAAAGTCTTAAAAACAAATTAATCAAGCAACGTAAACCTAATTAAAGCCAGCCAATATTGACGGCTTTTTCTGTATGGGCAAGTACGCGAATACTGGCGTCCGCGCGTTCGTTTAATATTTATGACAGTGACAGATAGTGAGTTAGAAGTGACTCGCGTTTCGATGCGCTAATCAAATACTGATGGATGATACGCGATTAAATTAATATACACAAATGGTTTGCTTTTGATAGTACACTAGGACAGAGAGGGAATTTTCTGACTGAGAAAATAAGTCTTCGAGGGAAAATTAAGTTAAAAAAGTAATATCATTTTCTCTTGTTACCTTAATCGCGCGCGTGTTTCGTTGATATTATATTACAAATCGAATAAATTTGCTTCAATAAAAATTAGTACAATTATAAACAGTTTTTTTAGTGAGAATAATATATTTTATTTAAAAGAGCAAAAATAATATTTCAGTAAATAATTTATTTGACTATTTTAATTATTCTTTATCGTTTTATGTTATAAACAGAATATTAAATCATTTTGCTTATATTTTACCATTATGTAGAGAGATACATTGGACAATTTATGTCTCGATGTAATTAAAAGTTATTCAAGCTTAAAAATGTTATTAAGTTTGGTATCGATGCAATAACGCATATTTTTTATGCAAATTGTGCAAGCTCGGACATGATTGCGATCACTTTCTTTGTTTCACCAGCTGTTAGATCGTTAATTGAACTTATTCCTTCTGTTTATTTTCACAGGAAGGGAAAGGAAAAAGCTCCGTTTCACTTTGCGTAGATTCCTAATGAAGTGTATGAATTTGCGTGCGGATTATTTGAATTTTCAGACCAATTTAATGAGATCTAAAGGCCAGACTCAAACGTAAGGTTGGCTGTGAAGCACAATTCACGTTTTTGCACTGGCCTGTTATTGTATTCAGAGGTAAGAAAGTGGAAAATTCGCGGATGGAAGCGCAGATCGAGCGGATGAAACAATACGCATTGGCGGGCGGATTCCAGGCATATTGATGTACATTTTGCAAATTTCGATGGAGATACGAGGGCTTGAAGATAGTAAGGGTGCTTCGCTGATTAGCTGACCCAACTGAGTGCAAACAGCATGGAAAAACGCACTCTCTCTCAACCATCCAAACGGGCTGCACAACTTTCTACTCTTACTTCTATCCGGAAAGGATGGAGTTATTTAAATATTCGTTAATGAGTGCCGTGTTGCTCGGGAATGTTGCTACGGGAAGAAAACCTTCGCGATTAGAATTACGAATTTGCTCGGTAAGCTTTCTGCTCTCAATGCCACAAATTTAGATATGCTGTTTTAAATCTTTGCATTTTTTCTTGTTTTCTTTTAAAAATTCTTTCTTAAAACAATCAAAGAATTTTAAAGTATACATGATTGAGACTTTATTAACATTAGAGGGTAGTTTTGTAAAGTATAAATTATTTTTCTAATATCTAGTGTCTTAGAATAAATTACATTCTGATTTTTACATTCTGCAATTTACATTCCGATTTATCGTTTGTAATTATAGGATATCGATGAATAGATAGAGGGACAAGGGATAAATGATGAATCGAACGACAATGTCGATTTTATTTTTGATGATTGATAATAATATTAGCGATGATGATGACGGCAATAATATAATTAGAAATAATAATATTATAATGACATCGATAATAATAACGTACAGCTCAAAATATTTCATTGAAAAGACAATGAATTTTTTTATCACAGATCTCCAGTTGCAGGGAAAGATACGACACAGTGAATCTCGTTAAATTTTCTTGCAAAATACTGAGTCTATAATTTTTTCTCAGCGCCTGCAAAAAGCCGGCATCGAAAGTTAATTCTTGCGTTTTAATCTGCCAGCTCTGAATAACGAAGAACGGCGCGAGTCTCGGGAGCCTCGGGTTTATTTTCGCGAGAATAACGTGCATTCCGCGAGTGCTAAAACTCAACATAATAACAATTTTATTGTACAGTAAAACGCGACGCGTGAATGTATCTCACGGGAGATCGGGAGACGACGTGCGCGAGAACCAAAAAGAAGACGCGAGGGAGATGCGGCAGACGCGATAGGGATTTATTTTCCTCGTCCGTATTTTCGCGCGAGATTGAAAACTGAGCCATGCCGATGCTCCGATAACTATATGTTCGACCTCCTGTTACTTCCGTGCCGAAACGTGCCATAATTATTGTGTCGAATCATGCATAAGGTGCGGGAAAGGATCGTAAAAGTGACGATTTTCCTCAGTTTTCGCGTCGTTTATGAAGCAAGATTTTCTCTTAAATTTCAGTTGTATCATTCTACTTGCGGAATTTGTTTTTCCGTAAAATTGTCGAATTTCTAGTCATATTGCATTAAAAAAAAGTTTGCTGTCACATTTGTGAATTTATCAATGTAAAATAATTAATCTGTTTTGAACGCGTCAGTCTCTTCCCTCTCTTTTGTGTACTGTTACTTTATGTACTTATTCTGTATTACTCAATGTTCTGTATTTCTCTTTACGTTTATACATATTTATTTTCTTTTCTATTTTTCTTCCTTTTCTCCTCACTTATGCATATTCTGCCAGTATATACTTTCTTTATATTGCACTTTTGTATTCTTAAGAGAATATTCTCAGAACAAAATGTATTTTAATGCTACTACTACTACTACTACTTCGAAGCTACGCTGCTACAGGAAATGTATCGACGACCATAAAGTGTTAATTTGATTCGATTTATTGCGGATGCGGTTCTTGTCACGTATGTCACGTGTGCGTTATTCATATTTACCGATTGTTAAAGGGCTATCGAACCTATTTTAAATTCTGATCGCATAGTGGCTTGTTTTTCAATCGTACACAAGAGAGAATTTATTGTAATATTCTGCTCACGGAAAAATATGTGATACGAGGAAATGCACGTGTTCGTGAATATATACTGTCGGAAATGGCCATGAGAATGATGTGTGAAAATTATGAGGCATTGAATTTAATTATCCAAATGTTATCTATCTCACGTTGCGCTTCAATTTTCGTGTCAAAATAATTTCTTTTACATTGTGAAATACATTCAATGTTCTGTTAATTATGTTAGCTTCTTTAATATTTCAAACATCAGCACATAATGTAATTGGATTTGTCACGAGATGCAGCTTATGTTTTTATGTTTTAATAATAATATAGTTAATAACAACAGATTAGTAAACGGAAACACAAATAAACATAAAAGATAAATGTATAACTATACATATAGGAAATGATAAATGTGACAATGTCTAAGAAATATTTTTCAAATAATTATGGATTAGTATGGCTTTGAACATTCTTAAGATTTCAGCAAGACAGTTTCGCACTTCGTTTTATGTGCCTTTTTAATAGTCAAGAAAACGATGATCATCTCCTGCGAATAATTAGCGATAATCGATCTGCGCGATTAATTAACTCCTGCTATTAACGATTCTCAAAGTGTCGATTACTTAAAGTAAATATATCGTGCAACTTTATTCGTTTGAAGCAACAAATCGAAGTAATGAAGCAATAAGTCGAAAATGACAAATTATCGTTTTATAATATTTGTAAGTAATAATTATTTCTTTTAATGTTGTTTGGATTCAATTTTCGCGTTACGCTTTGACTTTTCGTCGAATTTAAACGAAACTTGCTTACGTTTCAGTATCGAATAATAAAGTGCCGAATAACATGCAAATTACCAAATCGAGTTGTTGAAGTAACAAAAAGCCGTACTATATTATGATGTATATTAATAACCAATTTGAGATGAAATAAATAGAACACATTTGGCTTACATTTATTAAATGAGGTAATAAAAGTAATTGTGCATATAATACACACCCTTATAATACTGAAATTATCCCAAAAGATAAAAGAACAAGAAGAGAGATAGTTACTCAGCGATATGTACGATATATAGAATTAAATAATTTGCATTTAACTGTTACGTGCGCCTGGAAACAATCGTTTTCGATTTGCCGACATTCGAATGTATGAAGTCTGGTTGTAAATAACATTTATAGAAGAGCATGGAGAAGAACATAGAACCGTGATTGATTTCCGCCGCTATTAATTGATGTTTCCTCGATATGATTTCGCACTAAATTCAGGTAGACCGTTTCCTCGAAATTGAAGTGTGTTCATTTTACTGAAGATTGCAATTCGCATCCGCATCATACGGTAAATTAAATAGTCAAAAGACGTTTTTTCGAAAATAATTTCACGTATAATTAAATGATTTAATGATAACCCGCAGAGCACTCATACTCCAATTTATCTGACACTCAAGAAACACGTGCTTGCATAATTAATTGCACAGTTTAACTGCATCACGCGCTTGAAAGAAAAACATAGGAAAGGGATCGGTTATGAATTGCGTGCTACGACATATCTTACAAATGCAACTAGGCAGTAGCCATATGTTTATTTCATAACACGTTAAATATTTCGGTGAGATTCGCTGGCATGCGGTTTTGCTGTTTGTTTCTGCGGTATATAACGCATGAACGACACGCGTACTGTCATTCGCACAGCGAGAGTCACTCTGTGTACCGTTGCGCATCATTAAAATACAATCGCAATAAGTATCGGAAGTCATGAAATTTCTCAAGAGCCCCGTTAAACCGAGCGATTATTAATTAGCGTAGCTGAGAATACGTGAATGTAAAGCAGATGTTTCGCGCGATTTACTCGCGTAGGAATTGGAATTCTGGACAAAGGGAATCGTAAATGATCGTTAGAAAATATTTGCGGGCGGTAATTGTCTCCTTAGCAACGTTTAGATTCAAAATATTCCATATCTCGCTTTGAACATTTGGTTTAAATGGTTTACCATTTCAAGTCTGATAATGTGGAATAATGTATGAGTGACCGAATCGAAATTCGAATAAGTTCGTAACACAATCGCTACGATCAATAGAGTATGGTAATTGATACGAAATAAAAGAAATACAATATTTGATGGTATAAAAAAGATGCCTCTTCTTACTTAAAGATAATTCCATTTCCAATTTATTTCTAATACTTAGATTCATCATGTTATGAATTTAAATGGTTAAGTCCGATAGCACTGTCTATTAGTTTGTCAACTAACTTTTTCAAGCGAGTCTGCTCTGGAATTGAAGCATGTTACCGGCGTAAGCAAAACCGGAATGCACGAATTTAATTAAATTTAGGAATTTAACATTAATAAGATTTTAACATTATTAATAATTAATAATGACGCATCTGACAACCACTTAGCATATTAATTTGTCATCGTGTAAATTGAATCTTAAATTAAATCTTTTAATATTTAACTTCAAATATTCACTTGGAATAGTTAACTATTAAAACTGTTACAACTGTCACAATTGACAGTTCCGAAACAGTCGAATTATAATTCGAAAATAACTATCTCCATGCGGAAAAGTATCAATGATATAAATTTACTTAGCATGATATAAATTTTGCTAAGCATGATCGTAATTAGACATGTATTTCAACATTTCAATCGAATATGTACATAAATTAAATCATTTTTGTAATTTATCAGAATTAGAAATTTCCATTTGAAATTTTACTTGTTGACTTTGCAAAATTCGCGAAATTTCTGGATATCGAATGAAACGTACATTTTCATTTTCTATTTCCTTGTTATTTCTGCCATTGCGTTTCAATGGGATTGCATCGTGAAAGTAAGTTGCACGTCGCGTGCGTTTAACATTAAGAAGTGCCATGCAAAAGGCCGCGTGATTATTCTGGTAATTAGTACGCGTGCCGTAATTAGTCACGTTTTCACAAGTATTGCTTTGTCCTGCAACGAATAAATCTGAGAAGAGGAGATCCGAGAGACGACAGCGGATCAACCATGAGAGAAGGGAAAATTATTATTCTTTTGTATCATTTGTTTGTGGAATTAATTATTTATAATTATTTTATGCGCATGGTTAACCATTATTCTTCGAGATATTAATTATCCCGCGCATTGCTATAACTTGTACGTATTTCTGTTTTATAATTCAACGCAGTTTTTGACACAATCGACGCTCCGCTGCTGCGCATCGTGTATTGATGAATAACATATTATTTTTCATCTTATTAAAATAATGGATTTGTGTGAAAATTACATCGGAAAATTTTATATATAATAATTATATATAATATATACAATAATACATGCATATATATGTATATGATACATGCATGTATTATTATGTAATTTTCTCATACAATTAATATGCACTATAAAGAAATACACGTATCATTCATTTTATTTAACTAATTTTTTATTCTACATCAAATGAATTATATAGAATTCAGTTTTCGTGTTTCGTGAAAAGAAAAGAAAATGAAAATTAAATTAAATGAAAACGCATGTTTCAAGTAAACAGTATAAATAAATGTAACATTTTCTACCTTCGAGATTTGTTACCTTGGGATAATTGAGCTCTAGAAGAGATTAGTACAAATATTTAATCTTGCAATTGATGGAATCTATTGAATCTTTACGCGACAAGCACAAGTAACATTTTCAGAGAACATAATCGAAAAAACATCACGAAAACATAGTTTTTGACTAAATTTTTATTATACATTTTTACATCATGTGAATTATACTGAAAGTTTCAGTTTTCGTTTGTTTGGTTAATTAAAGTAAAAAGAAAGGAAAATGAGAATAAAGTGAAATGAAACAATATACCTAACAAAAATACTGACACTCTTACAATAGGAAATTTTTTTCTAAAGGGGTTGAATTAGTTTACTCTGATATATAGATGTATTTTTTACAATTTTTGCCTGAAAACGGTGATGTGTTAAAGAAAAATAGTTTTCTTAATTTAATAATACAATATTTTGTAAATACTTTCGTTTAAAAAAAGTTAACCGTATTATTATTATTTATTTTTATAACATTATTATTTATAATGTTATTTGGTTACACCAAAACCTTTACAAAAAAACAAGCGTGCCACGTTGATAGTTTCCCGACCAAATGGGTAATTTGAAAGCAAAAAACCAATTATGTGCTTAAACTAGAAACTTCAAAGCATTACGCAACGATCACAAAAGATAAAATTTTTGTTTATAAAAAAATTACTATACAAATTTAAAAAACCAGTTATGACTTTGAGAACAATTTTTTCAATTTGTTTGTTAAAAAAAAAGTTATGCGAAAAATAAAAGATATGAGATTATCGCGTAATAGAGCATGTTTTTAAGCATATTTTGCCGTCAGTTATATGTTAGTATCATTAACCCTATATTACTCGCACGGTGTTTTTAACAAAATTATTCACATGAGATGTTGGGGTGATTTTACACGCTAACATTATATCGTAATTTTCATTTATGATGCCTTTTTGATGATTTACTATCTAATAAAAATTGATAATATTCTATATATCTTTTATATAAAAATAAATGTAAAAGTTCTTCTTTATTTCTGAAAAATTTATGTAGCATTTAGTCGATAAAAAAATTTTGCTTTGTAAGTTTAGTATATTTTTAAGACTGAGAAATACATATATATTTTACATCCTACACGGATAACGCAAGATTAATAATTTAGGAGGAAGACTGTCAGTCAACGCAATTAAACTGGTTTTGAAAAAAATACATTTAAAGTTTTAAGTTCTATTATTTATTAAATAACAAAAGTTGTTATTAACTTATCTTTAGTCAGCTATTCTTGACTAAAGCAAGTTAAATAACAATTCTTTTGCAGTGAGTACAGCTTTCTTTTGCTTGAAAAAATCTGTAGCTGATTAAAACTTTACGAATAACGTGTTGCATTTAACGCTTGGCATAATAAATACGGTGCGCGTGTCATCTCAAAATATTTATATAAATTATCTCTAATATTTATATCCATACTGTTTAAAATTCCCAATAAGTCTGTGTGACTATCGTTAAATATAATTATAGCAATGTCAACTATAGTTTTTATAATTGAGATCCTGCTGAATATTGTATTCCGTATTTCATAAAAAATCTTATAAAGGCAAAAAATGTATGTCACGTACATAAAAAATCATTTAAAAATATATGTATCTTAAATAAAAAACTGATTACTTAAAAATAAAATATAAAATTAATTTAGTTATATAGCCAAGTATTACTAAGATAAATCTAAATCTAAAAAAAAGCAGGTTTGAAGATATTACATACATTTAATCAATAAACTTTGTTTCATTTTTCTGCGACTGTATTGTGATTATATCTAAATTTTTAGTCATATAACGTAAAACATAATTAAATGTATATAGTATTTTTTTAAATGCGTTTTCTTTTAATTTAAATTTGTCCAAGTAATACTTAGCTAATTAGACTGATTTCATATCTGTTTTTTATTTAATGCATACATTTCTAAATGTAAATTTTAAATGTAATAAATTTTAAATGCATAAACTTCTTTGTATTTTATACTTATAAACTTGGCACTTTTTATCTTTAAAAGTTTTTTATGAGATTTTAATTCTTTTTGTGAAATCATGATAAAATTTTCCTAATATATTCATTACCAATTTCATTCTATTTATTTAATGTAATGAATTTATGTTAAAATTATATTTTTTCATGTTTTCTTAGAGCTTTCCTTTTCGTAGAAATAAACTAAGAGGAATAGAAAACATCTGCCCAAGGGCATTAAATAAGTCAGTTACATTGCCGCGTGGTGTGTCCGAGCACTCCCAATACGCTTACACAAAAATAATCATAATTTCATTAATTTTTCGAATCAGTTTAAAGATGAATCCTACGGCACAAAATTTTAATCTTAGAGTTAAGAAGTATATCGCAATTTTTTAATCTTTTACACTAACTAAATCCCTTACAAATGTTTTCATAATATTTATATTTAGTAATAAAAATGGAAAAAAGAGTTATTCTCTCTCCGATTATGTATGTACAATAAATATAAATTATTTATATTATAACACAACAGAGTAGATTGTTAAATTACTTAATTTTTCCTTTCTCATTTTTCTCTCTAATTTTTAAATAGAATATTGGAAATCTTTGATCTTTTTTATATTTTCAAGATTAAATATTACATAAATTGATATAAAAGTGCACTGTCTAGACAGCTCTTTCATATTGAAAAATTTTTTTAATTTGTACCAATATAAATAAAAGACGTGCAAGAAATGTTTTTCTATTAAATGGCATATTGCAACTAATTTATTTAATAAAAACACGGCGAATATTAATTGTATTTATTCTTACAATAAGTAACTCATTTTTATTTTCTATTTGTTATATGTTATTTATCCTCTCATTTATTGATAACTTGACTTTATATCATTCGAAACAAAAACATTTAATAACGTGAATCCAATAATTGTCTTATCGCGTGTGTGATATTGCGGAATGTTCAACAGTCGTACAATACTTTAATGATGTCGGCTTCTACGGAAATAATCGTTCTACATCTCACGATTAGCTGAGTATTCTCTCAATACTTTAATCAAAATACGATTATTATACCATTTATGCCTCAAGACATGAGAAACTTTATTTAATGATTATATCATGTCATACAAGATTCTTAACATTAAGATTCATTTAACGATTATAAATACCGTTCATAATATTTCATGACTTACGTATACTTGTTTTGTACAATTAACAAAAGAAACTTCAATAATCGTACATTTGATATTCTTCTTCGTACGTAATTTATTTAATTATTTAACTCCCAAGAAAGCTACTGCTTCTATATATTTGTAAATTTTTCTAAAAAAAAACAAACTTAAAGAGATGTTCCATTTTTTTTAATTTTCTCAACAGGATACCAAGTGTACTTTAAAGTATCTTTCACGATTGTTTGCGCCGATATTATTGGATCGGTCTAGATACGGTTAACCACGACGAACTTAATCATGATATCTCTCTTTCGTAACCTCCCCATCTCTCTCCACTGTTATTTATCGGATTTATCGGAGTACCTCGTGTCGCGATATCGCGAGTCCGGCGGAGATTTTAATTGCGCGCGAGATGTACGATATGCATCGAACGGAATCGGTGGCGCGGGATGGCGGATGACGATGGGTCGCACAGTCGGCGCTATTTTAGCTACTTCTCCGAGCACCGGCGCGGCGAAGCGTTCTTGATAGACGTATCTGGGGCAGGTGTGCATCGGAAAATTCTTCAGATATTTACTCGTCGCTCGAACCCGCGCATGAACTTCCCGTGATGGATTAAGCCTTTCGCACGCTTCCTCCATTCACGCGTCGTTACGCGCGGTGGCAGCGTGCATACGTGCCGTCTGCCGGCATTGACGCGATCGGGAAAAATGAATAGCCGCGCGCGGAAAAAAGTTCGCTGCCGTAAGCAACGAGCGGATTGCACGGCGCAATATCTTTTTATCTGTTCCCTGTAACTCGCGCTCGCTCGCACGCATCCAGCGCGCGGAGAACATCTGGAGAGCGCGTCTGACACGGTCGCTCTAATTAGCCGGCAGACTTTTCGACGCCTCTTTCCCGTCAGCTTTCGTCGCGTCACGAGACACAAGGACGAATTTGTGATTTTTTTTTCTTTTCCTATCAGACTCGCGCCAAACTCGCTTAGATGTCGGCGGAGGAAATTTTCGTTTTCCTCCCTCTGTCATTCCCTACTGTATTCTCCACCCCTCTCCTTCTCGTCCCCCCTAGACTTTCTCTTCTCGCGACTGTGATTGGAATTTTCAAGTGGGTTCTTCCGCGATCGAGAAGAGAGAATGCCGGAGCGGCACCGGCTGGTGGACGGCGAGGGTGGTGGACGACGACGAGGGCGACGAGGGCGACGAGGGCGCGGGATCTTTGAAATTAATGAAACTGAAATTCGCCGAGAGTTTCCTTTCAACGGAAATCACGGAAATGCCTATCGATCCCGAGAAGACTTTACTCTTTCACGAGGGAGATACGACCGCGAGGCGGAATAGGCGAAGAGGGTAGGCAGGGAGGGACTAACTAGTTGCCGCGGAAATCGATTTTCATCGCCGGGGTGGCATTACCCACCGGAATTCGTAACCCAATATTATTCGACGTCACCATTCGGCCGCAATTGTTACTTAACAACGACGGCATCCCGAGGGAGTCGCGCTCACAAACAGCGAACGCGAAATAAAGCATTCGGCGCCGTTACGCACAGCTTTTTCGCGGAGGCGCTCCTTTAACGATCGATATCTCTCGTCGACATCGCGGAGACGGTCGACAGCACCGGCGAGACGATTTTAACAATCCTGTCTAACTTATCACCCGCGGCAGCCTCGAACGCATTTCTCTGTAATGAATGCCCGATTACGGAAACTGCTCGAACGCCGCAAGAAAATATTGAGCCAATCCTATCGCAATCTCTAGACAATGACAGCAGTTTTGCGGACCGGTACCGGTACGGCATTTCGGCACGTTCGCGTCTCTCTGTGTAACAGAAGGAAGGATATTAAACGAGGCTTTTTGCCAACTCGGAATGTTAATACGCCGGTGAAACGTCGAGGTTGTCCCGGGTATTCGCTTAATCCCGGCAAATACGCACCGTGCTGCGCGAGTAAGAAGCATTTACGGGAGAGCATCGCGCGCGCGCGCGCGCGCGCTCTCTCTCCCGAATCTCTTCCTCGCGCGCAAAAAAGCATCGCTCGCCCGAGAATCGGGACTGCGGGAGAGCTCTATGCTATCTATGACGGCATGATGCGCGCACGCTGCACGTGAAAATACGGCGAGTTGAACGCCAAACGGGAGTTAATTCTGACACGATTGCTGCATACCGCGTGCCAGTTTATTGTTGACATGTTTCAGCGTGTTAGAGACATACGCATTAACGCATCCCTTTACATTATCGAATGTACAGTGCATTATCTCGCGCAGACGAATGGGTGAAACGTGCTTCCGCATTTCCCCTCTCTCTCTCTCACTCACTTGGTCTCTCTTTCTCTTGGTCTCTCTTTCTCTTCCTTGCGTTCTATCTCTTTTCTCCGAACGCTTTTTTTACATCGCACGCCTGCTCTCGCCGC
>VBVR01003585.1:0-17106 GCA_011638315.1 Tetramorium parvispinum
TATAAGAGACAGTATATATATCTATCATCAGTATAAATTGAACCTATGGGAATGTCGCATATACAATTTCTGAAAAAATTAAAGTTGACCAATTAAATAGCGAATTAAATTCGCGAACATATGTTACAATGACCAAAAATAATGCATTACACCATAATTATTCAATTTTAATATAAATTTCTCTTTTTATTTATAATGTGTTTATATATTATAAAATATTACTGTACTGATAAAAACTACACTGATTTATATCATCGCAAATATCTATTTACTACATTCTTAGAAAAAGTTATAACTTCTTTTTTATAAACGATTTTTGTCGGTTATTAAATAATCATTTCAATTCTTTTTTTGATAGGATGAAGCGTCTAAATCTTTTCGTTTAATCAAAATTGGATTTGAAAAAAAAGACTAAAACGAAAAGGGAAAAGATATGGCGAATACGGCTCATCTCGTTCGCCGGCAAAGCTCCCGCGATCTAAAGCCCCAGAAAAGCATCGATAAGCTCGAGATGAAAGAAATGCGTGGTAGATTAGTGGTGGATAATCGAAAGAACGTCGCCACTGCCAATTACGGGGCCACTAATGCGGCCTTTGAAGATACAAGTCCTAACAAGGTATGTCTCTATAATATATTGCAAAGCACATACATTGAATAAATTTCCATAAAAATTCTTAGAGCAAAATAGGAAACGGCCCCGGCAACAATGATGGCAAGGCGACCTTCCGACCGGAAGCGGGCGAAGATGAGCGTGAAAATTGGGATAGCAAACTCACATTTCTCCTGGCGACTGTAGGATACGCGGTGGGCCTTGGAAACGTATGGCGGTTCCCCTATCTGGCTCAGAAGAACGGCGGAGGTGCGTTTGCTTCATTTGTATAAACTGTTTACAACTTTTTTTTTAAATTGTAAGCACGATTTCTAATGTTCATAGGCGCTTTTCTAATTCCTTATTTCGTGATGCTGGCCATCGAGGGTATTCCTATATTTTATTTGGAATTAGCAATCGGCCAGAGACTGAGAAAAGGCGCTATCGGAGTGTGGAATCAGGTGAATAGAATAGAGTCTATTATTACAAATTAAAATGAATTTGAGAATTAGTTTTCTATTGTATCTCTTCCCCAAAAGGTATCCCCGTACTTGGCCGGTATTGGAGTCAGTAGCGCCGTAGTCTCCTTTAACGTGGCTCTTTATTATAATACAATTATCGCCTGGTGCCTATTTTATTTCGTTCAGGTAAAGACTTGCCTCAATTTTATTTATTGATATATTGCGCGGGTAACTCATGGAAATTTAAATCTGTTCAAAGAGTTTCCAATCCCAGCTACCTTGGGCGGAGTGTCCCAATAGATACTTTCAAAATGGATCTTACGCGCCTGATCCTGAGTGTTTGGTAACGTCGAAATTTAATTGCAATATGAATTATTCCATCGCATGTGTGCATGCGCGCGCATTACGTTCGTTCATAACGCGAGACTCGGTCAACAGGTCAGCAGCCCTACGCAATATTTCTGGTATCGAACCACCCTGATGGTATCTAAGGACATTAATACGCCGGAAATATTTAATTGGAAAATCGCTCTGGCGCTGATTATCGCCTGGATCCTCGTCTACATGTGCATGATTAAGGGTATCGCATCCTCGGGCAAGGTATGGGAGGACTTTTATAGCCAAATTATTAGTTGTCAATCCTTCAAGTAATCATTCTGACTTTTTCAGGTCGTATATGTGACCGCCACGTTTCCATATATCGTCCTGATCATTTTTTTCTTCCGAGGTGTGACGTTGACGGGTATGTCGGACGGTGTACGACATCTCTTCACGCCAAAGGTGCGGTCTCACAATTTCCTTCTACATCAGACATATTAATAAGCAAAGAAACACTTAAGAAATATTATCGAATCGTTTTTGTGATTTCAGTGGTGGACATTGACTGATCCTGTAGTCTGGCTGGAAGCTGGAACACAAATCTTTTTCTCTCTAGGCCTAGCTTTCGGTGGTCTAATAGCGTTCTCTTCGTACAACCCAGTGAATAATAACTGTTATCGTGACGCCATCATGGTCAGCCTGACGAATTGCTTCACGTCCATGTTCGCGGGAATCGTCGTCTTCTCGATTATAGGTACGTGTGATTTCTTTTTTCGGAAATCCCGGAATTTCTGATTCCAATGCTTTTGATTCCGTTTGAATAGGCTTTAAGGCTACCATGGTTTATGAACAATGCTTATCGGAAAAGAATAACACGTTGATGAATATATTCGGCCAAGCCGATAAAATACCCAAAGACATTCCGATTGCCGGCACGCTGCTGAGTATCACGAATGGCAATGGATCGCTGGACAATTTGATAATGCCGGAACTGCCCGAGTGCGATTTGGAGAAGGAATTGGATAACGTGAGTATGAAAATGACTTTAAGCTTGCGTAAATCATAACTAATAATTACAATGATTATAGTCAGCGTCGGGCACAGGCTTGGCGTTTATCATCTTTACCGAGGCAATCAATCAATTTCCTGGTGCTCAATTCTGGTCGATATTATTCTTCCTAATGTTGTTCACGTTGGGAATCGATTCTCAGTTTGGTACTTTAGAAGGTGTCGTCACCAGCATCGTCGATATGAAGCTGTTCCCAAATTTGAGAAAGGAGATTCTGACAGGTATTTCTTGTAACAGTAAAAAAGAAAAAAAATAAAAGATGTTATAAATAATTTCGATTTTGTGGTGATTATAGGTGTGATTTGTTTGGTATGCTGCATGATTTCTATGGCTTTCGCTCATGGAGCTGGCAGTTACGTCTTCGTGCTATTCGATAATTTCAGCGGAAACTTCCCATTGCTCATAATCGCGTTCTTCGAATGCATAGGAGTATCTTATGTTTATGGTTTGAAGAGGTGAGCACAGAAGAATTTTAGAATCTTTAAAGATAGATCAGAGTTGTGTATATCGGCATGTTGCGATGATTTCAGATTCGCTGACGATATTGAACTGATGACTGGCAACCGGCCTGGCCTCTACTGGTTGATATGTTGGAAATATCTCAGTCCATTGGCGATGTTGAGTATTTTGGTCGCGTCCTTTGTCGAGATAGTTTTTGAAGGAAGCGGTTATCCGGCATGGGTAGCGAGTAAAGGCATTACGGAGAAACAAGAATGGCCCGTTTGGGCTCTAGTTCTCATCGCCATTCTCATTCTTACTTCCGTTTTATGGATACCCGCAGTTGCTATTTGCAGGTTGGCATTAATCTCTTAATATTAATATACCAATATATCAATAGTATATTAATATACTAATCAATATTATCTTGCTTTACGTGTATTTTATGTCAACCCTCAACAATTTTTCCAGATACTTTGGAATTTTTATTATTGACGATAACGAAAAGGCCTGGTTCCCCGCGGCGGATTTAAAAGAATTCCATGGAATCATGCCGCACGAGGTGACAGTAGCTGAGACATTGCTGTTTTGCATTAGGAGTGATGGTTCCGAAGGATTGTGCTGTCCTACGGGCGGTCCTAGTGATGACGAAGACGAGGATCTCACCTAGGATCAATCTCGAAGGCGACGCGCATTCCCGTGGATGATCTTGCCCCGAGAAACACTGTATTTCATCCTGTGACGATCATTTTCGACTGCTGCTGTTTGGTCGAAAATGGCTGCAATCCATTTTGGTGAATCTGGTCGATTTGTAGTAAGCGCATCTGCGCGGTAGGATCTTATCTATTGTGTCAATTAACGTAAGCTTCGACGGTAGCGGCCGTTTCTTCATAATACGCAGAGACGGAGATACATTCGTAAAAGAAATTAATTTTATTTTTCTTTTTTTCCACTCAACCTTAACAGTTGTTAACTGTTAAAGTCATATTTTTTTTCTCTAAGATTCTCTTTTAAAGACCTCTGATTAAATAATAGTCTGAAAAATCTAAAATTTAAATATCTAGTACGAATAAAGCATTTTCACGATAAAATAAAAGAGATTATTCGAGAACATTTGTGAATGTATCTCCACCTAAAAGATATAACTGGTTTGCAATTTTGAGTTTCTTAAATGATATTAATTATGCGAAATGGCTTTCGAAGCTTCGCGGATATTGAAGAATATTAGACAACTATCTGCACACATACACAGTTTTCGAGCGAACAACACAATCGCGCGTCGCGTGAACGGAAATAAAAAGTAATCTTTCACGGAGAAAATTGCCTATTATACAAGTTAACGATGAAACATTTACTCTTTAGCGATTGCGATTAACGTCAGATTTAATAAGATTAGTGGTAGGGAGCCGTCCAGTGGACTTGGGTGGGTATACCCGAAATATTGTTTTAGATAGGTAGCTTTGGATCAGAGAGAGCATTTGGATCCTTAGATCTATGGTATTGGTATTTGAAGATTCAAGAGTTTGCAAATTAATGAATCTAAAGATCTAATTCCATAAATACTTAAGAATCCAAAAACACAAATAAGTGAAGAAATAAGATAAAGATAGAGATATTCCGTTATTTAAAAATAGGACAAATATGAAGATCAATAAGAATTTAAGAATTCAGATATGTCAAGATGCATAAATGTCTAATAATGAGAAAATATCAGATCCTGCCAAAGATCTAAGGATCCAAAAATCCACAATTGATTACGTGGATTGATAATGTGACAATAAAGCGGATAAAATTGATGACAATAATAATTGGACTAAATCACGTTTGACAATAATGTTAACAGTGCGCAGCATACGATGCGCACTCAAGGATGCCTGGAAAGCCGAAAGGCAATTAATTTGACCGATAGAACTGGTTTCTTCGGGTTAAGAGATTATCATCGTCCCGGCCATAGATTAATCAACTAATTAGTTTCACGTAGGTCAATTATTATTCTGATTTTCATCCTGTTGCGCATGTTCAAATTCGACCTAATATATTGAATATTATATATAAAAAAAAAATATATATATATAATGTACGCATCGTCGTATTTGATTAAAAGAAAGATCTAAACTCTAGGTCGAAATTGAACATTAAAGGTGTTTCCGAATATTCCACGGAATCTTCCTGCTCGCATTCCTTTGCGACAATACTCTGATATCTTCCAGTGATATTTTAAACTTAACTCTTTGCATTCTAAATATCTTTCGCCAGTATTCATGTTAAAAGATCTTTTATATTGATTATATTACTTTATACAAGGAACTTTATTATACAATTATATTTATATATATTTAGTTATATATAGTTTAGATTTCTTGTAGTAACGTATAAGTATACAGATACTAGTTTCTCATGTTACCGAATGCACAGATAGGATTAACAAGATTTTATAGATAATGAAACAAGATATGTTAATGCAAAGAGTTAATGAATTAATGACTACTCGGTTGTGGAGTATTCGCCTAAAACGTACAAATGTTAATGCGGACAATAAATAGATTTTCATTTCTTCGAGTTATCTATTAGCAAAAGTAAGAAAGATAACTGCATTAGCAATCATTAAGCGACAACTTAAATAATAAATAATAAGAGTCCTTAATTAAGCAATGACGAAAATCGTTGTGGCTTAATTAATGACTAAAGATCATATCTTAAAATCATATCATTTGTTACAATGCACATACTAGTTTTTTATCTTATACTCGCTCGATCTTCCTCAAACAAAAAAAGACTCCTTTTTCTAAAGTTAGAGATACGTTTTATAACGTACTCTTTTAAAAATTTTGATATTATTTAAATTAAATTTTAAATTAAAATATATAAATTGACGATAATCTTCTTTTGTTATTTAGTGAATGCTACATATTTCTCGACTGAAAAACTGTTTATTTTTTTGACATTTCTAAATTCCAATATTTTTAAACACAATCGACAATCTCGAATTAATTTCGTTAAGAGAGTAAATCTAAAAATTAAAAGGAGAGAAAATGTTGCAGCAGTTCATTATCACGATGGCTGCTATAATTATTGTTGAAGCTACAAAAAGAGTGATCTATCCTATCGCACTTTTGTTAACCATATATTGTCAATGTAGCTTGCGCAATAACTCAAAACAATATACCGACAACGGACGGTAGTAATTATTATTACATATAATTGCGACAATTGCGATACATATACAATATTGCGTATACGTAAAACTGTACATATATATATATATATATATATACATGAATATATTGTTGTCAGTTGAATGTTAAAATAAATACCTTGAGTGGATTCACAGATTTCTCTTCTCTAATGATAATAAAATTTTTCTTCTAACATGCAATATCACGGTTAAAAACACGAAATTTTGGTGATAAAATAAATAATTTATTTATAGTAAAACAAGAATTATAGATGCTACAGTTTATAGCGTTTATTATCCTATGTTTTTCTTTGAGCCACTGTATGTGTTGGAACTTTCAGTCAACTCTTGAGCTTTTGTTTAACTATTTTAAACTTCGATTTCATGTTTTTATTGAACGCAACTTTACGAAAATTTTTATTTTTTTACAAAACAGAGATTGCTGAACAAAAGGTAAATTAATAAGTATTCTATATGTAATTAATAATAATTGTATATATGCAGCACTTATGGAATTGTATATATAATCTGTGTTTACACGATTCTTATTAGTGTTAACTATTCACTAGTATACATACGTGCGATAACAATAGCTTCCACGTCTCATATGGCGTGTAAAAATATTTCACGGTAACAAGGTACTTAGTCCTTCACATGTACAGTCTACTATTTTACATTCTCTCGAGATTTCTTCTAGCTGTATTATCTTCACTAAATCTCTTCGTCAAAAGCTCATGTCTTCTTCCATCGCTGAAAATCGCCACCACCTTAACTTAAACCTATGGCAGTAAGCTACATATCGGCATCAGTAATGCAAGGCCCATTCATTCTCTTGCAGGAAAGTGTCAACTACTTCTTTCATCGCCAAATTCGGAATCAGCTGGTCCTGCGTCAGACGCACGCGCGTGACTGGATCGAAGTGACCGACTCGCTGTAGATGTTCTTCAATGTCCTTCCGCTCGTATGTGATTCCGCTGGGTGTAATCACCGGCTCCTGCAGGATTTCGAAACTAATCTTGCCGCACAAGTAATCGGGCACCTCTCTATTCTGTAAAAAAAATATATATTTGTATTAATAGAATAGAAAATTGTATTATTGTACATGGATTGCATCATGAAATCAAAGAATCATTCTAAGACCGGTATTCATAGTTAGTTCTTATTTCAAGATCATCTTAAGTAATGTCTTGAGATATTAATTCGGCTCTGTGATTGGTTTAGAATCACGTAAGACTGACGTTTAGAAATACGTAAGACTGTACTTAAGATGATCTTAAATATAAGACCTGACTGTAAATATCGCCCTAAGAGAAGCAACAATTAAAGAGGTACATACCCGCCTCCTCTCGTCGACCTTAGCAAAAAGATCATTGAGTCTTGATATACACGAATCTCTCTTTTCTTCTATCTCCTCTTTTCTCCTGGCGAATTCGGCTGAATTCGTCTCAATGTCAGAATCCTTTGTTGTTTCCTGTTCTTGCAGAGTCGCCAAGTTACGCTTCGCATCATCTACGATCAACTGATTCAGATAAGTCTGCAGCTCGATGTCTTGGGTAATTCTTTGCTCTTCCCTTATTTGAAAACGACGCTTCTTGGCTAGGCGTAACACACTGGTGATGTCGTCGCCGTAGTTCAGCTTCTGCTCCTTGGCCAGGTCTACAGCTACAATGTTTGAGTTAAGTATGTTACGAATCTTCACTTTTGAAAAAATAGCAAGGAAATGCAAGTATGTCTCGTTATATTTACCTCTTTGCAGATACTTGACAGCTTCGTCAAAAAGGTCCAATTCCAGGAGGGCAAGTCCCAAGAAAAAGTGGCCTTTCATCAAACAGGGATCTATATCTAAGGCCCATCTGCAGTCTTTGCATACGGATTCCCATCGTTTTAGCTTCAAGTGACACAGCGCTCGATTTGTGTAATATAACGCCTGGCCTGGATTCTTCATCTTAAAGTAAACAAAAATATTATTAATAATAAATTTATTATTGAATTTCTCAAAATTCAATTCTTTATTAATAATAAAGAAAAGAGAGTCGCCCTCGCAGAGCAAAATTGTCCTCTTATTCGGACGCGCGACGGAATTTGAATCTCCCTCGCTTTCGCCGAATTCTAGTTCGAATGCCGGACGCTAGAGGCACCGACGTGCCATTATCGTCACGCACACTGCATGAATCGTGATTCAAAACAAAAAATATTTTACTGCAATAACAACGAGCGAGCGAGTAGGTGCACGAAGGTGCCTGACAAATCCAAAATCACGATTCACGATCGTGCGGCACTGCGGGTCCACTAGGAATGTCATTATACTCACGATCGCCTTCGTGTAGCAACTGGCCGCGTCCTCGTATTTGTGCAGATCGAAAAGACGGTTCCCCTGTTCCTTCAGCTCCTTGTCAGATAGGTTCGCCGTCGAATACATCTTACTCATGATGGCGGCTGGTGATCACGTCGCATGCACGATCGATTAATCCCTCTTTTCTTTTCCGTTGCAATTGAAAACGCACGAGTGCGAAAGTGAGCGCGACACCCTTTGTCTAACCTCAAACGGACGCCCGATATTTCATCTTTGTTCCATCCACGATCCCCGACTCGACGCAACCCTACACAGAAAGTGGAGTGAGTCCGCAAGCTTGATGCGGTTGCCATCTAGAGAAATATTCAAACATTTCAAACTCGCCTTACCGACGGTATATATATAGGTATATAATACGCATTTGCAAAAACTCGCATTTACCTATAGTAATTATCGGGTACTACTTTAGCGAATGTATCGCTAGATGGCAGATCACGTATATCTGATGGGATTTATTTTACGCATTTTTGTGAGAACAAGAGCTTACTTTTGTTTACTTCGTTTTATGTGTTCAACGTTAGTTATCCCACGAGACTATCGTAAACGTAATGTATCATATACATACATGGCGAGGTGGACTTGTTTCCATCTTCAAGCTACTTTCATACTTTTCTAATAAAAAATAAATTTTTTAGCATAATTACAACTATATTGATAGAATGAGTCTAATACTGATATCCTGCTTAGCTTAATAAAAAATTGAGGATAATTATTAATTAGCTAGTTTTTTAAATATTCTCTACATTATAATTTATTTTATTAAGCTTCTCTACTAATAAGCTATAGATTAGCTGGAGTATGTTGAAGAGCTGGGATTTGGTCAGCTTACTATAAGTTGTACTAACGAAGCTACTAGGATAGTATTCGTATTCTAATCTTATATTCAAGATTATTTTAAGTCATGGGCAGCCTTAAGATTCCATCCAACCAGCGAAATACGTCTTGAGATCGTATTTAAGACGATCTTGAATATAAGATCAGACTATAAATACCGACCTAAGTCTAAAATACGATATTATGTAACATACAAATGTGAACAGTATATCTACGTGGTCCAGCGGGCCACAGTGAGCTCAGCCCTCTATTTTTTATAATAAAAAGAAATTTTTTGGGACGTAATAAATAATAATGCAACACTGTTGCATGAAAACGTGTAGCTACAAAATTCGTAAATCCTGATTCTTTTTTCTCTTATTATGAATAATAACAAATTTCCAAATTTATTATGTAATTTTTATAAAAACGTAAATATCATCAAGGTTGAATGATTTGAAAAATAGACGCTGACAATAAGAACAGCGAAGAGACGCTTCACTTTTCTGCCTCCGCTTCTTTCCCGAAGCAAGCTTTCTTACATGCTTTTCATATTTGCGTATTACAATAATACAATGTGCGAAAAGAGCGAGCGCATTTCATTCGACGCTCGTGAACCCACGTCTCGAGAACTCGTCGGTGTAAATTTGTCAGCCATTCAGCTTGATAACAATACGGATCCGATAGCTATATAGGGCAGTAGGGAGACCCGTGAGACTCGAAACTTCACGGTGCGGCTGACTGGGGTGTTGTGACCCAGTTCGTCTGTCCGTTCGTTCATTCGTTCGTTCGTTTGTCCATCTATCCGTCCGTTCGTTCGTTCGTGCGTTCATTCGAGACTTCAATTCCGTATTCTTCTCCGTCCGAGGACAGAAGTTGCCGGCGCGGCGTTTCCGCCAAGGCTTCTTGGTGACAAATTGGAATTGGACGTAATCGCGTTAGTCAAGAACGTTCGGCGTTTGTTAGTTGTTAACGGAACTCGCGCTTAATCGAATTTATCTGGCCGGTTCTTCGACCACCGACCGATCGGTCTCCGCGTTCCACGCGGAGAAACTCAGCCAGCGAGGCGAGCGCGATGGCCAGCCGCGGCAGGGAGGGAAACGGCCCAGGATTTATTAGAACACTCGAGAATTAGTTCACACTCTATTAATCCCGGATTGTACGATCAGTCTAGGCCTGGTCTGCTTGTCGTCATCGGGACTTAGCCATTGACCACGATCGTGCCATCCCACACGCCAAGCCCTTCTGTCGGGGCTATTAAGCGTGTCGATTTGAATTACGGCGGATTACAACGCGGATCGAATTCGCCTCCATATTGAAACAATCGCTTCGGATCGTCGCGAATTTATCGTTACTAACTAAAGGTCTAAACAGAATGGCCGACTTATCATTTCAAGACACGTTTTATGGTTTAAGTCTTATGGTTCTTTGTCTTAAAGTAACGCGATAGACTGTCTTATGTCTAAAGTCTTGTGAATACAGATAGCGCAACGCTAAGACATAAGACAATATTGTACGTTACTTTAAAAGATTTAAATCATAAAATGTGTCTTGAAATGATAAATCAATCATTCTGCTTAGGCCCTTATTCGTGACGCTAAAGGGGAAATCAAGGTCGACGTAGCTGACGAGTATCATTTTTGATGAAGTCATTCGGGGAACCCCCTGCGTAAAAAAACCTCGAATATGTTTTTACGGCTGCCATTCTATATAATCGGATGAGATATCATCACGGTTCTGGCGTGTCAGAGATCACGCCGAGTCGCATTGAAGATCGCTCGTTCTTTTCTTCAACCGCGTTAATCGAATCTCGATTATCTCTCCTGATATTCCGTGAAAGCCCATTATCCTCTAATTCCAGTAAGCTCATTTACGTTACAAGCGAAACGAATCTCCGGCGCGCTCTGTAGATTTATGTATATTCGCAGGTCTTGGCGTGTTCGCAGCTGTGTACCCGCTCCGCGAGCACCTTGTTTCCCTTCGAGACCTCCGTGCGAGATTCGTCGACATACGTGTTATTAAACGATACGATAGCGAGAAATTACAGTCGTTGGCCGTCGCATGCATACATTCGACACGCGTCGAAGGAGCCGGTCAGCTGAAAGGATTCGGCCGTGCGCGATTACGTTGAAATTACTCAATCCGATGGTAATCTGGCGAATTACACCTCGAAGTAACGCTCCACCGAAGGCGCTTAAATGTGTCGTGTACATGTGGGCGTGCGTATGTATGTATGTATGTATGTATGTGTGTTTAACGGCATCGGAGCTGCCGGGGTTAAGAAGGGCCGAGGCGTTGCCCTGTGCTCACGCTACGGCGCACATAAATATCCTCCTTCGCCGCGAGGCATCCGCGTATTGCGGGGGTGCATAGGGGTTGCATATAGGCGCACCGGAGCATGCAGCTGAGTTGTATTATCATTTCTTACGGTCTCCGGACACGTTAGATCGAGTCAAGTCAAAACAGGTCAAGTCAATTCAAAGAAAGGGTCCATTGAATGCCTCGCCAGCTACCAACTGTCGGATTTTTGTACAAAGAGACGCAACTAGAATGATGATGCACGTGTATTATTATTCCTATTTCAACGCGCCACGGGTATTTCTTTTACTTATTGGCTCTCTATCACTGGAATCTCATTTAGATTCGCAAAGCTTGCGCAATCGCTGCTTGGAAATTCATTAATAATAATTAATAATCTCGATCTGATTTTTATTGTAATTTGATAAAGCTTTATTAAATTATTCATTTTATTAATGTAACTTTATATTCATATCTTGAACCACTTAGACTCGTAGGATTATTTAATAGCTTATAATTAGAAATTTAGCGATGATTATTTGGGATGATATCGAAATTCTTCTTTATTTCAGTTCAACTTGCTGTATCTTTAATGGGATAAATGACTCCTTAAATAACTTAATATTTAGACAATTCAACTAATGGATGAGCCAACTCAAGTGATGCGGTAATCGATCGGTCGGTAAATTGAAAAGAACTCAACACGACGCACTATAATACAAGCTTCAAGTGTGTGTGGACGCGTGAATATAGAGTCTCCTTTTACGAGAGACCGGGAAAGGAATTGATATTCAAGGCGGGTGGATGCACTCGCATCTCCACCGAAGGCGCCTTACGCGAGTATACATATATATCTATGCATGTCGAGTGTATATACATATACGTATACATGTTGAGAATATTCTAATTTAATATCAAGCCCGTTCGCCTTCGAAGCTTCAAGTGCCAATCGAGATTTCCTTACGACTTGCGAACGTTTCACATTCTATTAACTTTTCGTCGATTTCCTCTCCCCGCGCGCCTCTTGCCCCTCCCGGTATTTTCTTTATTAACGTCCCGTAGCAGATAAATATCGCTACGTGCATTCGCATCGATATTTTTCAGCTCGCCGTTTATCGACGTATTCATATTATCGCGATATTCATCGTAAGAGTTGCGTAACGGACACGATTTTGTCATTAAGCGAGGCTGGGCGACGCTCAAATTCTCATTCAGCAACATAATACCCGATAAATAATTTAATTTACACCAGATGAATGCCCGGTGGTTTCAAAGCCGATATATTAATCGGATTAGCGAAAATTGACGAAGCAACGCGGACAGATTGATTTCTACCGGTAATTGCTTTCACATCGCCACGTAATTAATATACGTATAAGTCCGCAGCGCGGCTCGATGAATAGACGCGACGAACAAATCGGTAGGAATATCCGGAAATTTGTAAGAGAAGAGCCGTTCTTTTTTTTTTCATGCAAAACTACACGCGCCTTCGACAAATGACAATGAAAATATTATCGATTTCCCGTTATCACAGTTTATTCACATCGATCGGTTTTGTACGCATGCGACGCATGCGAGGGGATCGATAAACCGTTTATATTATAAGGCCTTATTGCACGCATGTCGTTCCGGGGGTTTGCCGCGCAACAGTTCCCTCTTTTGCGGAGGGACGTGTCTGCAGGTCGACCCGGATTTATAAAATCGCGTGGAGATACACGGTTATTCTGCTGTTGATTTGATATTTCAGTTTAATACCTGAATGCATCGGTTTTGCCAGATCGGCGGGGGATATCACAAGTGGATCGGAATATCAACAATTGTTTTCATCGGCGAATAGAAATATCTATCGTGCCCACATATGGATTTATTCAATAGACAAGGGATATTTAATAGAACGATCAAAGTCATTCCATTGCAAAGCCCGTTCTGCTCTTTGATTGTTGCCCTGAAACGCATATCGATATAGATGTGGATTTCGCCGTGCAAAATAGAAAAATCGACCACTCCATCGGCTTTACTATCGTCAAAATTGCACGCGCGATTTTTTTTTAAATAATCGATTATAGATTTATCAACTGGAAGGGAAAAATATGAGCTCTTTCTGAAGCCCGAAGGTATTGGGGTCAGTTCACAGGTAATAATAGCGAAGTAAATTCGAAATAATAACGCTGAAATAAATTTGAGCGATGTAATATTGCGATAAAGTCGAAATAATATCATAACGCTGCGCTTTCTCGAAACCCCTTTTTGCGAGAGCCCAGACGTTCCGCGACCGGTGTAATTAGCAATGGGGGGGGGGGGGAGAGGAAACGAATCGATATACTCGTCGTGGGATAAGAAGAGCCCTTCGAAGGATTCCATTGCGACGACGGCGCACCACGACGGATAACGAATTCCGAAGCTCGTCACGCTTGTCACGGCGCCAGGCTACTTACTCGACTTGTATAATTATTCGATACCCGAACCGCCGCCGTTGTCGACGGCGGGAACTTAGCGATTCCACGGGGGACGCGCGTGTTGCAATGCCCCGGGTAAAATTTCTTGACGGTTCGAAGAGACCTCTACTGAATATCAATGTATACGGGAGCCTGGCTCCAGCACACCGATCGCCGTCCGGAAGACCGACCAATCGATTCCCGTGCAGGTTGTTTCGGGGACGACGTATCCGTAGTATCCCCGCTAAAGTGATGGGATTCGGGACGACCCACACCCTCCATGTGACGTTTATCCCTCTCGGGTTCTTCTCAAATGTAATGCTACTGCTATGGATACATCGCAGAAAGTCATGCGTATAAGAACAATCGATACTGAAAATTCTCCTGAGTGCGAGACGGTCACAAAAGTAGATAAAAATTTTACAGTTATTTTTTTAAGCAACTACATCGCAGTTTTTTCCAACTGTTGCATTTGTTCGTGACTTCTTATATATTTGCGTACTTAGAGAAAAAAATGGCACCAACAACTAGAAAACTTGAGAGAAATAACGTGAGAAATATGTATTAATAAATTAAGAAAGATGTAAGAAAAATGAACTAATTAACCAAGGAAATATAATAATATTTATCATTTGTAATAAATATGATCATCATTTGTAATAATAGAATGGCGTACGAGAGAATGTAAAATAGTTTTATTAAAAATATCTCATTACATTATAATATGTACGTTATTAGAGCATAATGACTCAATTTAGAAAAATATCTAAATAAAAAAAAATATAATTAATCTAATTATATGTTATAGTTATTTCTTTTCATTTTACATTACTACTTAGTAGTTACGTATTACGTGTGAGATAACGTTACTATATTCAATTACATCCACAAAGTTCAACTAACAATTTTGAATATTGTTGTCGCAGTTGCAAATATTTGTTGTGACCTGAATATTCAAGGCAATTAAAGATTTAAAAGAAATAGAAAACATGATGTGATGAAATGCAATAACACTGTCAGCAATTTCGCGACATGAAGGACAAGGGTCCTTTTAAAAACCGGACCGTCTGGCACCTCAGGAACTAATCTGAAATCCGAATACACGCGACGCGTTTCTGTAATTAGACGTGCCGTCTACATTGTGAAAGATTTGAGTATTAAGTGAACGAAACTGTGTTAGAGTGTTAAAACATTTATTTAAATAAACATGTTAAAGTCTGTTTGGAGTGCTGTGAGTGTTTCCGGCGAATCCAATTCCCCTTGCGCCCGTACAGCCGCAACATATTGTCATGTGATATTTGTTGCCGCGATAGTTCTCAATAATATTTACTTTCATAATTTTATAAAACTATCGATAATTAAATTTGTCAAAAATGATACAGTTACCGGAATTATTTCCTCTTTACACATGTAATTAAGAATCATATTAATTTGAATATCACGCGTGAAATAAATTGAAAAAGAAAAATATAAAAAAAGGATATGTAGAAAAAGACGGATTAATAAATCAAGGACAGAGAAAAACGACATGCAATACGAATCAAACAAAAATAGTGATGCGAAGAGAAAAATCCATAAAAACATTAAAATAGATTACCACTTCAGAATACAGAAAAATGCATTTCGATCTATTCGAATATTTTTATACAAGTGCTACGTACGTGAATAATACGTATTAAAAATGGTTATTAATATAAATAAATTTTTAACAAACAAAATTCGAAAGACATTAGTAATAAATAAATGAAAAGCTTATCAAATTAAATTATGTAATTAAATAATAAAACAAATGATTTGATTAAAATAAAAATGAGAGAGATATTAAAAATTATTTGAGTGATGTAACCTTAGCAAAAACTTAGAAATATAATAAGTAAATGAAACGTGAAATAAATCTTCTTTTCTTCATATTCAGATGCGTTTCACAGTATCGGCATAAAATTTTAAGAAGAGAAGATAGTATTCCAAAAATAATTTATTTATAAGACACATAATATTAATTATCAACTGACAATTGTGCTGTAACGCAGTTGTCGAATTGATAGATAAACTGTTGTCTTCGATGCATCTGTGCAAATTTATTACCGGGTTTCGCGACTGTTAAACCGCTTGTACAACCTTCGGTGCTTATTAGCGAAGAAAAAAGCGTCGTCGAAGGAAAACGTCATCGGAAGAAAAATTCACGGTTAATGCAATGTCGCAAACAGTGAGCCTCAGTTTCATGTACAACTCGCGCGAAAATATTTGTACTACTAACAGCGCGTCCGCGCTAAAAACAGAGGGCGGCCCGCGCAAACAATGGTAGCGCGGTATCCGATCGATGTTTTTTTCTCTAACGAAAACGAATCAGTGCAAGCGATGCATTTGCAGAAAAGTATGTAAAATTGCTTGCCGGGAGTAATCGCTCGCCACCAACGGTGGCGCAACGCTTCGAGCTAGAAACGGCGGTCGTGCATATTGCAATAAAAATGCGAACGGAATTACAAAATCCTCACAGTTTTCGATCATTTTTGGTTTTCGGGTATGTTCCGATATTTAAAAATGTAACCATACATTTCCGGATTATTCCCCAATCCGAAACAGTATTCGGCGATGTATCTTAAGCTTCTAGTTTTGTCAATACACGACAAAAAGTGAATGGTTCTGATGTGAAAGAATAGTAGTAGTAATGTCCGAAAGTTGAAATAACATTGGATTAATTAATATCATCCGGTGATGGATATTTCCTCTTTAGATTCAAAGAATTGGATCAGGTTTAATGATTAAAACTGGGCTAATTATCGTGGAAATCGATGTACCCGGTAAAAGTAGAATGAGGCATTAACATCTATATGTAACTAAAATTCAATTGCTGCGCGTTATTCCCGATTCGTGGAGAAGTTTGTTCCATTAAAATGGATTTTGTCTCTCTAACGTTGTTAATTATGTAATTTAACCAGGTTTAAATTTAACCAGGTCATTAGCATAATTTTTAAAAATAATTTTTAAACCCCGATAATACACAGTTTCAGAATACGCAGATTAAAAATTAATTACTTTATCTCAAATATAGCAGAGTGAAATTATATAATTTAATTCAATAGAACAAATTACAATACAATTATAAAGTAATATTTATTTAAATAATATTTTTAATTATAACTTTAAAGATATACAT
>VBVR01003586.1:0-17079 GCA_011638315.1 Tetramorium parvispinum
GAAAACATCCGAAGCTTTTGTCTGACCGTCTATTAATGGAAACGAAATAGTTCATAGTTACTTAAACAAAACATCGAGTTCAACACGGTTGCACGTCCGCCTCGCTGCACCATTGGCCTTTGTACTCATCTTTTTGTTTCCCCCCTTTTTATGTTTTTCAGATACGTACACGCTTCACCTCCATGGGCAAAGCAATTGCAGGCGGATCTGCCGGCGGGCACGACGGTCGTTACCTTCACGGCATGGTCGCCGGTCTCTAATTACACCAGCACCTGTAGGATCGTGATAAGAGTTCGTGGTAAGTCCGGCGCGTAGGAGAGAAATCAAGAGTAAAAAGTATCCGTTCTGGAAAAGGAAAATGGATCTGTTTTGCGCGCTCCTTTTTCTCGCGCTAAATATCATCATCGGAGTGATAAGAACCGCTATTGTAAACAATACTAATGAACGTACCGTTGAAACAAGTAGCAATATACTATATCCGCGCATTTTTCTAAGCTAATCATCGTGGAAGGAATTGGAATTGTTAATAAACGAATGTGAACAATCTGTATCTCGGGATTGAAAGGCAGCTCGAAAGATGTAATGAAAAGGGATTTATCTTGACGTATTCTAATGCGAAGAGAAACGTCTCTGTCTCTTTTTAACTGTCAACCGCGGCGCACTGGGAGTTAAATTGAGCGGATAAAAGGAGACTAGGAAATTGGAGTAAAATCGCGGAATCCTTGATTTCATAGATTATCAATCCACGATCAAAACCCCGTGAAGTTTCTGTCAATGCCTTCCCCCCTCCCCCTCTCTCTCTCTCTCCCTTTTTCTATTTTCGATTCGTCCACTTGCTCGGGAAAACTTTTCTCACAGGGGACAATCGATCGGGACGCGGGAATCGGGCCTGGAACTCGAAATCGTCCCGACGCGAGTAAACTTTAGTTTCCGCGGCGAAGTGCACTCCGTCCCGTCCCGCTTAATTACTCATTCGGAAAGTTCGTGAAACTCGCTTTAAGCAAGTTCCCTCCGCAACGCAGCGGCTGGAAGAAGGAGTGCCGGTGCATCGTCGTGGTCGATACCGCGATTACGCAGAATAAGATCGGACGAACTCGCGAGAATCACGGCGGTGCGCCTTCGCGGCAGCCCCCGAAAGCCACTTCATTTCATCTTTATTATGCCCGCTTTATCTCGCGATTCCGCTCCGCATCTCCATGCGAGATTATACGAGGTAACGAGAACTCTCTCCCGAGGTAATGAAGATATGCCGCGATATTTTGCAGATACCGAAAACCCCAAGGTTACAATGTGCCCCGTGTCTTTCGAAGTCAGGCTGAGCCCGGGAGAACGGAGTCGCCTGATATTTTGGCAAGAACCGACCTTCACCGACAACGTCGGCGTGGAGCACGTATACAAAACGAGGGTATGTATACTCGGCCGCGAAACAAGTGGTCCAGTCCCGGTATCAGTATTCGCCGTGTCGGATGCAGCGTTACACGTTACGATCTTCCATTATATCTACGAAATTTGCTCAATTTTCCGTGACTGCTCGCAAATTCAGTGTCCCCGCTATCGAGAACGGCC
Organism: Tetramorium parvispinum; assembly: GCA_011638315.1. NCBI lineage: Eukaryota > Metazoa > Arthropoda > Insecta > Hymenoptera > Formicidae > Tetramorium > Tetramorium parvispinum. The sequence continues at coordinate 1,567 of VBVR01003586.1, forward strand.
CGGAGACTTGCCACTTTCCCGTTAGCGAATCCTGGGAAGTTAATTAACCCCCTTTCACCGTTGACAATCGGGCATATTAATCGAGCGAGGATATCGTCCATTAATTATCCGTTCGTATTTCGCGAAAATGAGAGCCCCGAGCCCCGAAGAAACTGCTGCAATGCGGCGGCGGATAGTATCTACGATTTTCCTCGCGAACAGCACCCGTAGGAAAAACCAGCTGGATGATTAATCATTGTCGGTCGACGCCTCCGTTCCTGTTTTTATTGTATCCTTTCGGCGTCTCGCCGTGGAAAGCGTACGTGTACTTTATTAACGTAATAACAGAGATTACCCTGTCCGCGCGATAACCGGCGCGCGGATAATTGGTGGCTTGCGCTCTCGATAGCGTGGATTATAAATGGCCTTGGACATTATGCAACCTGACGGTTAATCTGATTAGGCAAATTGAAACGAGAATCGTGCGGCCGGGCGCTTGATCTCTTTAATCGGGTCATTTGGAGAAAGAGGAAAAAAAAGAAAAGAGATCGATCGCGTCGCAATCGCATCCGATTTTCGACGAGTGCGAAGCGGCGCCGCCGACGGCCGAAGTTGGGGGAGGGGGGGAGGCGGTCGGCACACGTTTTCGCGCACATGCACGGCGGATATTTTCCTCGGAGGAAATTTCCATGCAATCGCGCGAAAAGTTAATTATCGTATATCTCGCACAGGGACCCGGACACGTGATGTATCCCGGCGTTCACAATGTTCGCTACGTCGCCTCGGATGCAGCCGGAAATCGAGCCGAATGCCATTTCTCGATACACGTGAGAGGTAAATTTATGCCATTGTGCCCCGCGGGGGCCACCGAGAAGGGCTTCGCGGCGAGGAAACGCGACACGACGCCGCGAATACCCTTCAACGTGGAACACGGTCGCGTCATATTTTTCTCCCTCATAAATATTTAATGTAATTATCGATGGAGAGCACAATTGATCCAACATTTGTCTGTATTTACAGAAACTACGGACGGTCGTGAGTCCGAGGTGAGTATGAATAAATCAAGTATCCTCGCAGATACTGCGCACGTTAATCTGGATCAACTATTTTCCATTCAATTTACTTGATTCCTCTTTATTGTGTTATATAAATTGAATCTTTCCGAGACGAGCATCTTATTATATCGAATCTAATAAACAATTTTACTCATAATGGCTATTCAACCTAACGAAAATATCGAGGCACCGTAATATCCGTAATAAGCCGTTTAAAGAGAAGAGCTTCCGCTGGCACGCGAGTCTCGTAGAAAGGACCCTTTTTCGAGGATGTAACCGTAGATTAAAGCGCGAGAGAGAAATTCTATGTGGGAAGGAGGAGGTCTCACAGTGCACTTATCTCCTCGTTTAGCCGAGATTCTACAGAAGAAGGATGCTGATGTGCCCCGGCAGACCGCCCCAGCCCGTGCCGAGCTCCTCTTACGGGGTGAGTAGACAAGAATACTCGGCCATTACACGCGCGGTGATGAGATTTCCGGAAGTATCCTAACTCGACTTGCAGTGGCAAATACCGAGCGGTTGTTACTTAAGATACACCAGAATCTTCTCGGGGGCTTATCAGCGACATCCGGAACATCGACAGAACGGTTACCAGGACACCGGGACTCCTTATCGCGAATTTCCGCCTATCCGGCAGACTCCGAGTCGCCCAGACGTCGCGAGGACCTTCAGTACCAACGACTGTAAGTGTTTGCACGTGTTACGATCCAGACAATACATATTTCATTGGAGATTAAGCATTAATGCAATTAACTTTCTAAATATCCTACATGACGCCAAAATTTTGGATTTCTGTAATCCAATTTAGGTGAGCTTGTCATATTCAAGATAGAATTCTGTTTATAACTTTGTGTAAACGAAACGTACATATGTATACCAAAATACATGGAGTATAAAATTATAAATGGAGTTCTAGATTGAAATCTTATATGAATATTATATAGATATTATATAGATCGCCGAAAGGATTTAATGAATAAAACAAAAGCCTTTTTTATTTTAAACCGGAATATACGCGAAGCGTGTGATTTAATATAAATTTCATTATTCATGTCGACAAATAGAGAAAGATGATATTTAATGGACAATAAAATGTGACGATTGAAACGTAAACCGTGGCAATTTGGCTAACGATCGGAACTGAGCCGATCCGAATGGAGCCACGGTGGAGAAGGAAATCGAGAGGAAAGTGGAAAGAAAAAAAAAAGAGAGAAGAGAAGAGCGAAGCGAAACGAAGGTATCGACTATCGACGATAGTGCTCCATTATGGAAGACACCGCTGTTGGCAGCCAGCGTCTCGAAGGCGGCATCGACCAGCCGAGAGTCTGTGGCCCCGCGATCGCGGCGTTCTAAAGTGAAACGTGCGAAAGACGACGAGGGCGATTTGTAATTACGACGGGGGATCGGGGAAACAAGCGATCGGGATGTACGACGTGCTGGCGCCGGGGAAGCTCGTCTTAACCTTGCGATCGACACCACCCTTCGTGGCCGAGAGCGCCTTCGCTTTAGTCCTGACGATCTTGTTAGCGGCGCCGTTGATCGTGCGCATTTACCTCCTCCTCGTACGTGCCCCCGATAAATTGTCTCGCCCCTCACCCGCGGCGGGGATGGCCGGGCGTGAAAATGTTACGCGAGTACCTCTTATCGGGATTCGCGCGGCTTGAAATAGCGCCGCGCGTGGTGTAACCCATTTTTTTATGCGTTCCTTTTTCATTCGCGCCCGGCGCCCGCTGGTATCCTTCGATAAACAGGGGGCCAAAGGGGCAGTCGGGCGCGCTCCGCTTTTATTTCATATGACATAGCGGCGCCGTCGACGGCGCGCTATCTCGAAAACGCGCTTGAAAACTGCGGGCGTGCATCGATAACGCTTCCGCGGTGTTCGAGCGGAAGCATCGCGCTGGACTGTAAATTTTCCAATTTCTTTCGGCGGTAACCGTGATATTCGCGTTTATAACACAATGGCGCGGCACGCACACCGCGATACCGCGAATCCATTGAAGGCGATAATATATACCTACGTACTATATTATGAAGTCGGAATCGAAGTGAGAAAATTTTCCCGGCGGTCTTGCGTTTCCTTCCGTGGAGGGGGCGTGTATAATTGCGAGAAAGATTCGGAACGAGATTAAAGTAGTTTGTCGAAAAATTTCCTCTCTCTCTCTCTCTCTCTCTCTCTTTTTAGAGGGAGAATTTCACGTCGCGTATAAATGGACCGCCAGGACGGCTTAATCCTCTCGCATTTTCCCGGGGTGAAATTGAATATTACGTTACGTGCAGGACAAGCCGCTGAGAGCCCTCACGAAGACAGCTTCAGTCACACCGCGTCGTCGCCGCGATTGTGCCAGTCGATCGTTATTGATACACTATCCGGCTGCAATCGAAGTAACCGACTCCACGTCGAGCTACAGCCTGCATCCGGAATCCCCTGCTCGCAGGATCAATTCCACACCGACTCTACAAAGCGGCGAACTCTCGAAGAGTCGACGCGGGACTCGAAGAGTGGACGGCGAAATCGGAGATCGCGGATCGAAGATACGGAAATGCCCGCCGTCGTCTTTCGCGGACTCGCGGCATCCAGTGATCGACATATCGAGCCTCGATTACAAAGTTTATCGTCACAAATTGATTGACGCGACTCTGAGAAAGCAGTACGACAACTTCCAGCCACCGGGCGACGTTGTGCTGAACTCGCTGCATCTCAACTCGACCGATTCGGTGATCGGCGTACGGTTGAACGATCGATACGATCACAGTCTCTTCGATTTCGTCGAGGAGTACTACGACGTCGTCAGAGCAATCGGCCGGAAGAACGTCGGCCGTCCTCATCCGCTGGATCATTTCGTGCCGAGAGGCGGACGGAGACCGCGGACCAGCGAGAAGGAAACGGAAACGATTCCCGACAATGGCGACGATCGCGAGAACAGCAGAAATCATCTTTCGGAGAACGTCAACGGCAATCCTCCGGAATCGTCCGGCGTGGACGATAATGGGAATCCGTGCGTCCAAGCGCCACCGGATAACGTGTTCGTAATCGCGACGGGCGATCGGGATCCAAATTCGGAGATGCCAATTTTGAGAAGGCCAATTTCGCGATCTCGCAAACGCGCCGCGAAGACAACATTCGAATGCGATGCGGAAGATGACGGTCCTCCGCGGACCGCCGAGCGGAGCTCGATCGACGGGAGCAGCGATCGACCGGCGAGCGTCGGAAACGCCTCGAGGATCTTCTCGTTATCACGCGCCGCTACGTCGCCGGGAGACCGGGAAGCGACGGGATCAGCGAGACCGGGGACGAGCGCGGGCTCGAATTCGCGCGAATCCAGGAAAAAATTGGAGGATTACCCGCCCGCCGTGTTGCCGTTGTCGGGCGAATGTTGCGCGGGCGGGGTGGCGGGCGGGAGGTCGAATTTTATTTCGGTGAGCTCGAGCGAGATTGCCAGCATCCGCAGCGATTCCAGTAAGTGCCGGGACGACGAAGTGTCGTGTCGCTCGCGCGAGTCATCGATCAGTCCCAGGAATCGCGCGTCGTCGCGTCCTCCTTGGCTGTCGGGCAGCCGTGGCACCTCGTTCAACAGGAAATACGGGAGAAACATCACGGAGACGTCCGCCGCGTCGCGGAACGCAAGACCGATGTCGGCGCGCGGCAGCGCTCCGCCGTGGCAGAAATTGCCAGTTTTGTCCCGAGGACGCTCGAAGGAATCCTCGCTGGCGTCGACGAGCCATAATCCGAGAGCGTTTCCCGAACGAAGGGCGGCAAGTTTCGTTGCGTCTCGGGGAAAGGAATTTATCGGGATGACTGTCGAGAAGCAGGAACGCGAAGGGAATTTCGCGATACGACCGCGCGGGCGGCGGAGCAAGTCAAAGGACGGCATTGCGGTGAAAGACAACGAAGAGGGACGAACTTCGAAGACTACCGACTATTCGCCCTGCGGGAAGAAAATATCCGCGAGGAGAACGACGACGCCGACGTCGCCTGACAGCGCCGCCTTGTCGTCGCCAGGGCGGGCGCTGACTCACCCGAGGAAGCGCTCGCCCCGGGCTGCCTTTTCCGTCGACGCACCTGCAACTGTGGGCAAAACTTGGGCGACGAAGAAGCCGGAATTAATAACGAGCCGATGCGACGCCGAGGGTGCGAGGGGGAGGCCGATACCCGGGAGATCCAGCCCCGCGCGAGATCGGCGGGAGAACCAGGCGAAATTAAATCGCGACGGAAGGCAACAGTTAAGAAGCACGGAGAATCCCTCGAAAGGCGCGTCGCTAAGCCCGCAGATTGAGTTATCCGCCGAAGTGTTAAACCCGGCCGACGACGATACCAACGATAAATCCGCGATCCCCGATAGCGGAAAGAACCTCACGGAGCTTACGTCGCGGATCGATCCGCGGGGGAACGCGGAAACGGCCGGGAGCGATGGGCCGCGAGCGGAAAGCGCAAAGATGGCGACGAGGGGCGACGTCAAGTCTAACAGCGCCAACGACGTCACTCGATCGAGAGTGCCGAAAATTATACGAAATCTGCGAGCGAGACCCGTCAGCGCGAACAATCTCCGCGAGAGCCACGGACTTGGCGCGGCTTCGCCGCCGGCGGCATTGCAGGATGCAAATTCCGAGACGGAAAGCGGATTAAACGGCGCGAAATTGAATACTCGATCAAACGGCGCGGCCGACGAAATGAGATACTCTGAATCTCCGTCCGCGAGGGCGTCGCCTCCCGCCCCGTCGCGCGACTGCGGTAACGCCGGGATGGCGGAGGAGACGCGGCAGGGCGATATCGCGGGTCGCCGCAACGAGGAGTTACAACTACCGCGACAAGATTCGAAAATAGGACTCGCGATGAACAGCGCACTGAAGAGATACATTAAGATGCTGAAGCAGGGCCTCCTGAATCACGGCGATAAAGACGGCGGCGTCGCACTGGCATCCTTGAGCCTCTCCGATGCCATATCCATCCTGTCGGAGCAGCGAACATCCCTGTCACCCGAGGAGATCCAGGAGCTGCAGGCAGTGCTAGATAGAATCGAAAGAAATCCCGAACTGTTGTGCAAACTGTCGTGCCCCAGTATGGAAAGCGTTGTGTGAAAATACATATCTCGTCAATACCTGCGTTAATATTTACATTGCGTTTTAATATAATTAATCTTTGTTGCAAAACGATTTGCCGTTACGGTTCGTTGTGCGCTAAGCCGGGCGTAACGAATTTTCAAATGTAAACTCGTTTAAATCGAAACGGTGGGAGTTAAAACAAAACGGGGCACCGAATAATTGGTCAACAGATAAAATCGCGATCGATGTTTATATTTCTGCTGGCGTTATCATTGCCAAATGTGTACCGTAATACAAACGTTAAATGCGATTAAAAATAACATGGAATTGATTTCGCGTACGTGATAAAAACTCTCGCTAAAAATCCGACAAAAAATTGAAAGTCAACAAAATACTAATATATTCACGAGCATGCGGGCAATTATATGATTCAACATATTTAACAAATATCTCTGCGTTTATAATTTCGTTAAACAATTGATATTCTCGCATTTTTGTATATTTTTTCAAAAAAGCATATGATATAATAATACTAGTATAATAATATATTACTTTTCTCGCGACACAATTGCAGCAGTGATAAATATACATTCGGTGGTCATTCACTGGTGCAACTTACAACGAGGGCTAACATCTGCATCGTAACAACGGACCGACGGCTAAGTGCTGTTGGCGCACCACGAAGTAGTTAATGAACAGCTCGAACAGTTGTCTCCTTCTCACTCTCTCTCGCTCTCTCTTTCTCTCCTTGGTGTTGCCAGCGTGATTTACATACGCCAGGGTTTGCGGCGCAATCTCTTAGGCGCGTTAGAGCCACCGCTTGTTAATAAGACATAGAGAAGAAAAAGGGGACAGCGACAATGCACGACGAGCTGAAAGCGTTTCGCGATGACTGAACTATTTACAGCGCATGAAGCGGGATTGTCTTCAGCTTCGGCACGTCTTCTGTTGCGCTCACTACAGTAATGTGACCCCAACGACAGCACTAGCAACAATGATAATAATAATCCGTCGAGAAATGAAAGTAGACTACAATATCTTACCGCGATTGCCACCAGCTCCATTTATAAATCTGTTTATCGAATCGCTGAATGAAAATGATGAAATTTTCGCGCGCCAACTCGAAGCTCTACACGTGTTTTATTAGTAGAATCCGATTTATTGGAGGCCACCGTTACGGCGTTCGAGAGCGCCGAAGTAACATGGAACATCGACGTAATATACTTTAATCCCCTTCCGTACCCTTTGATGCGTCAGGCTTTCAGGGTACCTAATCAATCTTGGTAATCTGACGTAGATTGACTTCATATGATTAACGACAGTATACAACCCGGTACTTGGAAAGTTTTTGTTTGCCACTTTTACTCTCCCTCTCCCTCCACGTTTCTCCCGTCACTTTTTCGCAACGGGACTCCGCGGCATCTACATTCCGATAGCTCGGCTTTACGACCATCTGACCCATTTACTTAAAAGCCAACGTCAGTTAAGGCGATTCCGTAGCTGATTACGAGTGATCGAAGCTCTCGATGCGCCTTGTAAACTCGCGTGATTGCGATAACAGTTTTAAAGGATCTTTATTTCGCGGAAGTCCTCTGGCTATAAGCTGCAGAAACGTCGAGAGTTACGTTCGAATTTGAATTAGAAATGTCAATGGCTAAATACGCTGGGCACTTTAACTCCCTAATAGTCAAATACTAGCAGAATGTTGGCAATATGCCAGCAAATCGAAGCTTGAATTTGAGCAGATTTCTGTCCACTGCGTCCAATTAAGCTTATTTCTGGCAGTACGATCTGCTGCCACAACATAACGGTAGAAATGCAGCAGAAATGAAGCATGGTGTGCTGCACAAAGTAACGTTAAAAATGCAGCTAATATTAAACAAGTCTACAATATCAATTATCGACAGCAGATGAAGAGCAGAAATCAAGCACGATCTGCTGTCACGATATATTATGCCAGCATATAATGCTTGAAATTTATTTTATTTATGCTGCTAAGCTATGTCCAATTTTTGCGGTATTTCTGCCATCATATCATATTGCAGACTTTATTACATTTCTGTTTCATTTCTAATCACATTATGTAATGGACAGATAATGCTTCATTACTGTAAAAATTATCATGTATTACATGCAGCATACAATTTAGAAACCCTGCCTATAGCAGACTTGGCTATTAGGACTCCGAAGAAATTTTACAACGTCAGTTTTATCTCGTACTCTCTTGTATACTAGACAATATTTAAGGGATATTAAAAAATATTTATCATAAAGATGACGAGGTCGTTTATTCAAAACAATATTTCTACATGTCTCGCACACTTCTTCGCTGATAGGTACTCGATAATAGAGAAACGTATGTTCTCAGATCGACACCCAGGCCGACAACAATATCACCCTCTCCGGCAAGCACGAGAGCAGCAGCTGCAGCAGCGGCAATATCGGCAACGCGCCACAAGGACCGATCACGTAGTTTCGCCACCGACTCATTACGGCGCGGGCCGCGTCGAGACTAGAATATTGTCGCCGCGGCATGAATGTTGCACATAAGGGCCCGTGAACGACATGTAATAGGCGAACGTAAGTTAATTCCGCCAGCCCGCCTTCCCTCCCTGAGGAAAGTCTGTCGCGTAAATCGGCACCTGCGAGCACCTGCGCGTACCCGCAACTGGTACGAAGATCGATTGCTGTAATTAACTCTGGAAAGCGTGGCCTAGAGGAAAATGGTGTAATACGATGCCCTGAACAGTTCTGTAATTGCGTGTACCGATATTTTCATTTCGCTAACGGTGACGTATTTTTTTTTCCAAGTGATATATCCATTATTCGATATTACCTTTGCCGCGGTCTTTAAAGTAAGTGATACACAGAGATTTATTAAAGAGACGGAATAATCAGCATATTATATGTACGTTCGACTTTCGGAATTTCGTCACGTTTCTGAAATTTCTTGATAGATACTTTAGACGAATTCGTGCCTCGACCGGTGACGTCGCAGCCAGTAGATTATTTCCGCGTAGCCAAGTAGACCAGCAGTGGAATAAGCTGCCGTCGTCAATAATGCCATTTAAGAGTAGATAGACATAAAATAAGAGAGTCCGCGCGAACCGCCGCGGCGCACGCGCTCGCGATTGTTCTATTATAATAAGCGATGTCAATAAAGGATGCGTCTGCTATGCAACGGCAACAACAGTGCGTGGCCGCGACAGTTCGCGCCGATCGTTCGTGGCGACTTTTTTTTGTAATATACATACGTACATGTGTATGTATACACGTATATTTAATACATAAATTTTATACATCTATATTAATATGTCGTACGATGACAATCGATCGTTATCGTAACAATGATATGCGAGTGACGGTAGAGGAATATTAATAAATAGTAAACGAAATATCCATCTGTCTTTGCGCTGCCGCGGACATGGGGGTTGGATCGCACCCTGGGGATGACTTTGGAACGCGATAGGAGAATTATATATAAAAGTTTTACTGCACATGGCTCTCTACGTAAAGGATTATGTACATCGAATTCCACGAGAAATCAATGTAGGAGAAGGCGCAACGAATTATCTTCTTTAAATGCTACGTGTGATGCTTTCTTCCGTTAAATGCGACGCGATTCTCCTCGGTGCCGGGGCAAAGTTACACGTGCGATCTGAGCTCATTTTACGGTAGTCCGCTTCTCCTTTAACCCCTTTGCCGCCATCCTGCGGCACGATATTTCGTCGAACGCAAAACCGCATCGGGCGCCGCGATTATTAAACACGCCAGTCGCTACCAGCTTACATAACGAGCACTATTAATTGATCAATGACGCAAACGTGAACGACTGTTTGTTTCGCGAGCGCGTATTAATGGGGGCGTGCACAAACACACGTGTTTTCCCTAATTCCCGTGTCGATTTCGCGAATAAACAGTAACCAATAATCATTTAGAGCGAAAGAAGAACGACGGCGAGACTCGTAATTGGGACGCTTTAAGAAGACGGGATTTCTGCAAATACGCGTTTCGCTTATGCCAGAACGTTGTAATTAGACGGCAGTTAATTATTCGTCGCGCCAACTCTGTAAACAGACCTCTCGCAACCGTACTTCGTGGGATTACTTTTCATTTCCCGCACCTCGAGAATTTGTTATTCATCATTTAATATAAAGCAGAGTTGCGAAGGAGAGAGAAAAAGGGAGGCGACGATATTTTCTATGATCAGTAATTTTTGCAAAATTTCAAGAAGCGCATTACTTTTACTGTAAGAAAATCATTGTTAATTAAAAATTACAATTATTTCACTCAATCAGCGAAATGTATCGTAAAACGCTAACAAAAACATCGAACTAAATATGAAGAAAAATTTCACATTTCGCAATATATCACATTGCTTGCTTTTTTATTTATTTGCGTTCGTATTGCGTAAGACATTTAAAAATTGTGCAATCTCGAGACCAAACACTTGAGAGGAGATGAAGCAGTAATACTTCTCTTTTCCTCTCTTTTTCACCATCTATTTATCTTTCTTTCTATATGATCCCTAAATATTAGCCTTAAAGCGCGATGGCTCATGCAACTCAATACCGCGAGATTCCATCGTCAGATTCTCGCTCGGAATATCGGCGCCCTGCGTGCGATTTTGATGGCAATGTACGTTGATCCCCCATTGTCTGGTCTTGTCAGCGGGATACGTACGTTCAGTGGGAATCTTGTCGCGAGCAAGAAATTCGGTGGCGGCGTAGATGCGTCGAGACAGCCGCGTTAATTACCATGGAATATATTCGCGAGAAGCGCTACATCGCAGGCAAGTTCATCGAGAGCTCGCACGACGACGTAATCGGCGCCCGTTAATCACTGTTCAACGTGCACCGTACGCGGGGATCGATAACGCGAATTTCGCCCCGCGAAACGCGGTTATTAACGCATTATGTAGCTGGTAGCTGGCATCGTCTTTCCGCGATCGTAAGGAAAATCACATCGACATCGGGAGGAGAAAGCGGAAATGCGCCGTGTGAACCGCGATAATCAACGGAATCAAGGAGACTCAGCTTCGCATGAAAATTTTGCGGGAATTTTACAATTTACGTACGAGGAGTCCGCATTTCCGTCTGAAAAAAGTTCCCATCTTCTTCCGTCTACGCAAGACAATACTAATTCCTCGCTTCGTACAATGAAATGCATCGCGTACAACGCTATACGAACTATCGTTACGATTATTCTATCAAAAGTGGCAGTCGATGGGAGTTGGATCGCATAAATCTAGCGGCTAATCGTTACGTACTTCCATCCCTGTCCTAAAAACGTTCATTCCGCCCGGAGGGGAGAGGGAGTATCGCGAGCGCGCGAGGGGAAAGGGGACTACGAAAGGGGCGCACCTGTACGTGCGAAAGGATATCCGTTTTCCGTTCTGTCTTTCTCTCTTTCTCACTTTTCCCGCGTGTAACCTGCTGGACAAAACGGAATCCATTACGGGGGCCTATGTAAGGAACGTCTGTGCCCGATTCCCGTAACATTTCCATTTATATTACCTTATCGTTATTCTTCCGCACTGCTTCTTCGCTCTTCTTTCCATCTGTCTCTCTCTCTCTCACTTTCTCTCGCTCTCCTTCTCTTTTCCTCTCTTTCTCTCGCTCTCGCATCCCTGATCCTTCCCCGTCGCACCTCTCCGGCCGTTTACTCCTGACGAAGGACCACGACGAAGACGCACTTGCTCGACCAACCGGCCTCGTCGCTCGCCTCGTACTCGATCCTGTGACCGCCGACATCGAAGCGACGACCCGGGCTCTGCGGTAAGGTAAGACGGAAAAATATCGTCGCCGACGATAAATCGCGCGGTGGCGCGCGACGATAAAAGCTGGAAAGCAGAGAGAGAGAGAGAGAGAGAGAGAGAGAGATTCCGCCGCGCGCGAAATTCGCCGTCGACTTCCGGGAAGCTCAAGTGAAAATCACCCCTTCCTGGAGTGAGCTCGCGCGAGAATTTTTGGCACGAGCCGAGCGCGTGAATCTCGCTTCCTGGCGGATTTATTCCCAAAATTCGTCTCTCTCTCTCTCTCTCTCTCTCTCTCCCTCTCTCTCCCTCTCTCTTTCTCCCAGTGGAAAATTACGCTTAACTAATTTTACGCTCGCGGCTTTCGTACTCGGAAATCGGGCTTTCGCTGGTCCGTATCACGCCGCACCAAAAATTTACATTATTCATCAAAAAGCGCTCTGGGACGACTGACGCGGAGCTAGGGTACAATTCGGATAATAATTGGCGCGCGTCGGCAAACAAGCTAATTAAAGCCAGTGATACAGTACATTCCGATACGATATCGCGCGTTAATTTCAGATCAGCGTTAATTAATCAGTCATTCGGCGCGCCGCGATTATCGCAATTGGAAAGGAAATTGTAGTGTGTCACGCACGCGACTCTCTCCGTTATTAGAAAAGCGTCCGTGATTATTCATTTATCGAGAACTTAATTTATATCGCCGTCCCCTACCCCCTCCCCCCCTTCGTGTCTCTCCGCCGGCGAATTTTCGCTCGTTTATAAAATGGCAATCTCGATATGTTACGCTGGATAATATCGCATAATGGGCGTTTTCACGCTTGCGAAATATTAACGATTCGCTGAAAATCGCATCCTACCCAATCCACGGCGATTATTAAGCTCACAACGTGATACATGTCGTTGGTACGTGTATCGAGCGCACATGCTGAACGACGGCTTTTTATGATGCATAAACATCGATTATCGAGATATCAACCAATTTTTGTTCGGGATACCGCATGCCGAATATCCGAGATGGAAACCAAACATATCTGATAACATTGATGTTATTGGATAATTATGTAGACATCAGTTTATAGAACGCGCACACCGGAATGTCAATTATAATTATTCACGCGTAATTACGATACCGGCCAAAACCAACTCGAGCGTCATTCACGTTTTCATGAAACGCGTTAACTGAAATTTCACAGATATGTATCCGCAGCCCTTACCTCGTTATTGCTGATCCGCGTCACTTTCACGTTATCCGTGAAAGTCGGCTCCGTCCACGTGATCGCCGTTCCGTTTCTCCCGACGACTTCGATATCCCTCGGACAGTCTTTGACTTTTGGTGCCTCGCCGCCTACGAGGATTCGGGATTAACGAATAAAAAAAGTATTATATATACGGCGAATCGTTCCGCTGCTCATTTTCGCGCTCCTCGCGCTTCCCGGCGTTAAGCGAGGAAATTGCAGACCGTGAGAAAACTCCCACGTCTCGCCGACGAATCGAATCGACGGCGGTGTCAGAAAGTTCGATTTCCGCATCGTCGTCGAATGATGAATCGGCGACTTGGCGCAGTCGCGAGAACCGTGGCGGAAAGTACGGCAAAGTGGAAGAATTCCGAAGAGCGGAGGTTCATTTATCGCTCGTCGCGCGTAACGCGACGAGTCGGGCATCATAAAACGGGGATGGGACGAGCTTAATTCAAGTTTTTCTGCTACCGCGCGCGCGTGTCCACTCCGTAAATATATTTTTCATCCGGACGAGTGGAAACAAATGGACGAGGAGGAGGAGGAGGAGGGGAGGGGGAGAAAAAAATTATGCTTTCGCAAGAGAAAGGGAGCATAATTTGATATTTTCTCTTTTACGCCGTACATTCGTCGGTCTAGAAGAGCTTATTCACGCGCCAAGTCCCCCGCTCGTTACGCTCGCGAGAAAGAAACAGTGCGAGTTTCGAGCTTGCGCGCGCGGACCCGTCCGCGGATCCGCGGAATCAGGCCAGCGTTTTCCAGCGGAGAAAACTCGTCGGCTCCGCGAGTGTCGGTGATGAAGCTCCGGGAGTTTGCATTAAATTAGTTTCGTCAACTTACTTTTAGGCACACAAATGAGAGCGCTGTACCCTTACAAGATTCGCGGAGCGCCTCCGCGTATGCGGTCCTCGGATGCCGTTCGCCCGACTCTCGAGAAACGAAAACCAAGCGCTTCGCGCCGCCGCTGCGGAATGCTACGTGCTAAATCGTCCGAGAGGGGGACCCCCTCGAAGTGGCAAAACGGCTGGGAATCGCGGATTGTTTCCACCGGTTTTTACCAGCGGATTTATACATTCGCGAAATCTCGAAAATATTCTCGACACACACATGTGTCTTATGAAAACTGCATTTCGCGACACGTTTCATCTCGATGCAAAATCGAGTTGGAGAAAGGCACCGCGGCGAGAGAAGGAAGACTTTTTTTTATGAGCGCGGTAATAATTTATCAGTTAACGCTGTGAGAAGTAAGTTTACGCGGAATCATATAAGGATTTAACTCGTGGTGCAACGAGCTGCCGCGCGTATTTCGCTCACGTCCCGGCAAGATGCGTCAGGCTAGACGGGTGGTGGTGGTAGGTCGGAGGGGGTGCGCGACGTAATATTCTTAAGACGCATCTAAAGGATCTCGACGCCCGGGCATTAACGGGGCGACGACGAGAACTTTTGACATGACGACGTTCGTTTATAAGGCGATGTAACAATTTGCCAACTCGCGTGCTATTTCCGCGTTTACGTCCTACGTCGAGAATCCCGAATTATCATCGCGCACCAAGAAGCGGAAACAAGAGATGGGAATATTTCAATCTCGCGCTGTTAATCATTGAGAGACTGCGAAGTTTCACGACGGTTAAATGATGTACGGCCCTCCATTCTGCTTAGCTGTAGTTTATTTAACATGTGTTCCTCCGATGGAATTAGCCGACCTACGTGTTACCTCCCATCCCCATCCGTTATTAATCAAGATTCGCGTTCAGGAGACGTTTATCCACTATCTTCTGCAAAGTGCAATCTCTATAATCCGGATTAATTAATGCGGGGCGGTATCGTGGGTTACCCGTGGAGTAACTGACCCTAAGTGAACGATCACGTTTTCAGGGAGCTAATATTTGGCGCATAATTTAAATCAACGTTTAACGACGGTAAATCATTGGCCATCATCTTTTTCATCAGCTTTTTCGAACCATTATTAACGAATGTGCAAACGAGTTTAAAAAATCGCAAAAATCATATCTAACTTCTCTCGAAGCAAAAATAGCCAGTGATGCGGTAATTAACTTTGAGAACATATATACATTGCCGGCGAGCGGGGGAAGGTCGCGATTGGGCAATTACAAATTAATAATTGCTATCTCTGGCTGCTATAGGGGGGAAGAGAAGGGGACCGTGATTATCACGGGCGCTCGAACGAGAATCAACGTTGGCGCGGCTTATAGCCGTAATACGTCGTTAACACGCATCCGCGCAAATTAATTACCTTTGACGATAATGCGTAATACACAGCTGGCCTGCTTCTTCGATACTGGGTGTCGCGCGAAAAATGTAACCTCGTGCACGCCGGGCTCCAGATTGGCCTCGAGCCGCGTGCCCCAAGAAGGCTTCGATCGCACATATCGGAACCAATCGAGATCCGTCGCCGGTTGATCGAAGGTCACGAACGCTTCGTCCC
>VBVR01003587.1:0-17090 GCA_011638315.1 Tetramorium parvispinum
CAATGTAATAGTAACCACAATTGGCATCACTTTGAACATATGATTATTATTATTAATATTATAATAATAACTACTATAAAAATGATGTTCTTGACTATAATTATTTTACTGTGCAATTATAGTCGCAAATACTATATACTTTTCTCTCACAAAATCAGTGTAAATTCGGAAAGAAAAAAAAAATACGCGATTATCACGATGTAGCGTATTCATGTTTCGGCTGGATCTAAATTCCATCGTGAAAGTCGCCTATTCTCGAAAGCATAAACCAAGCGGATGGATAACGAGAGGCGTGGCCAAGAGAGAGCGAGAGAGGATGGAGTTGATATATTTTCTCAAGTGCATCCTCAACACGGTCGTTTTCCGGCGATGAGCGTCGCGGTTGGCTCATGTAAGAGAGCGAGATGTGCAAAGCGACCCCTTGTTAAGCGTCACGAATTTTTTCCGCTAAATCTGCCAGCATGTCAAGGTGCCGTCGAGATTTATCGCCAGGATAAAAGATAAAGGAGAAACAACGGGGTTTCTCTGCTCTCCCCTCGTGCTTTTTTTTTCTCTGTCTCTCTCTCTCTCTCTCTCTCTCTCTTCCTCGTTCGATCTCCTTCCACATTCTGACATGTCTGAGCGAATTTATCGAATAACAGGAAAAATGATTGATGGTTGATATTTTATCCCACCGTCTCCTCTGTAATGCTTTTTTGCATCGCGCTGGAAGAAATCGCGTTCCAAAACGATTGTAAAAGTAAATTCTCCAAGGAGTTTATTCGTTTTAAGAAAGAACTGAAAAAGAATATCACTGACGTCTTTCTCGATACGTCGAGATTGCGTGTGCGCTGTACGTATCATCTTTATCTCTTTGTGATAAGCGCAGCACAGAATTGCACAATTACTTCAGAAAATTAGTAAGAATTAGTTATAAACCACAGTTATACTGAAAAAAATTCTGGTTAAAAACGGACGAATCAGAAAATGTCGTAGGCGTGATCAAATGTTTTGATTATTATAATAGGAATTCTGGTTATTATAATCAGAAATTATAATAACTAGAATTCCTATTATATTAATCAGAATATTTAATCACGCCTACAACATTTTCCGATTCGTCCGTTTTTAACCAGAACTTTTTTTCAGTGTAGTCAATCATAAACGAAAAATAAATAATTTGCAATCTTTTATATTGCAGATTCTTTATAACAGATAATATTTGTTATCCCTTCCTCCTATCCCCCCCCCTCCCCGGCTACAGAGAAATCAATAAATGCGTACATATAATGACAGAGATAAGAGAACCCCTTTTTATCTCTCCCCATTCTCCTCCTCTCGTTTCATGCACGCAGGATGCTGCATTGGTTTTGATCAGCGCGAGAAAAACTGCGATTACAGAGGTCGCGATACAATACCGTAATAAATTGCAGCGTTGTTTGTTATTTAGCCGATCGCCATTTACAAACAATATAATGCACGCGGGTACGATACGTCGCTGGAATATTACATTTGCGACCCATATCCCGCGCGTTTAAGCGCAGCTGCGTTAACGGAATTTAAAATAGCGGCCGACTTTGCCGTAATACCGGGCGCTTGAATGTTTAACGTACATCCCGCGCGCTGAGCGCGTATTTAAATATCGCGGCACGCTAATTATAGATTAATATTACACGCCATCGGCGGCAACGCTCTTTGAAGACATAATGGAAAGCACTATGTGATTGCCACTTTTCACTTGTTTGTCCGTTGGCGCCGCGCTGTGTAATTGACAACGGCCGATGGAATAAACGACGGCGTACCGTAAATAAATAATCAACCTGATCGCGAAACTCAACGCTCGGCATGCGTCCGACAAAGTGTCGATTTCAATGCTTTTTCCCGGTGAATTTCCGCCACTCGTTTAAAAAGTTCATTCAACAGATAAAAGATGACTTTTCCAGGTATGGAGTTAATGAGTTTTTTCACCAGATTCGTAAACACGGGAGAATATTAAAAGGGAGAAAGAACGCTCTTTTCAATACAAAATATTAACCGACGAATATATAAATTGTTACGGCACGATAAAATATACACACGTAAAATATACGACGATTCCTGTCAATATAAATCGAGATTTAATGTTAACGCACAATTACGAGAGTAAAAAAAAGCGCCGTTGAAAAGTGCGATCTCGTGCTGAGGGAAAAGTACAATTACTTTTAGCCTCTACCACAATTTTATGTTAACCATAATTAACATTAGAAATATTATAAAATTCTGGTCGAGGCCAAAAGTAACTAATATATTCTTGTGTCAGTGCGTCATTGACAAATAAATTGAACCCGTCGCTCATGAGCGAGGCGAGACCTTCTCCGACATGGCTTTTATAACGCCGCAATAGCGATGCGGTGGTCTGTTCTGCGTAATTTCGTCGTAATTGCCAAAACAACCCCGAAACAACTCTCGTTAAAACTGCCCCCGGCTAAAGCGGGAGCCGGAGCGCGGAGCTTTGAAGATGCGGGAATGCCGCACCGGGATACACTGCGGAAAGAGAGAGAGAAAGAGAGAGAGTCACGGGCAAAATTGTCGTGATAACCGCCGGTAACTTGCGGGGAAACGTCTCAATTTAAATGTACGCGCGGCGAAACATCGAGCCGGGACCGAATCGAATTTTGGCGCATGCTGCTAAGCGGCCGGTGCGGCGCGGCGTCGCGCGCGATAATTAACATTGAAATTGTCGGTCTCGTTACGACTAGAATTCTATTATTTCGAATCTGGATAATTGATTGAATCCTTAATTGAACCTGACGAATAATTATGAATAAATAACGAATGGAATCGGACATCGAAGTAATTATTGTTAAAAACGTTAGTAACAGAACACTTGACATTATCGGAGAAATTCTGAAAACCGGGTTCAGCGAAATAAATTGAATTCGGCGTTTAATACTTCAGTAATCAGATAATTTGAAATGCAACCACTACAATAGCATCAAATTTACGCTCAATATGTGTATGCATCATTTATGAAACAAATAAAACAACCTTTAAAATACTCAAATGCACCTCTTCCATGTATAATTTTTCCGTTCTCCAAAATAAAATTAAAAAATTAATCTCTCTCTATCGCTTCTCTATTATCTTTTCTGTGTATTTCGTAAATTGCTTTCAGAATATTGCATCTAAATGTCACATAAAAAAGATATGTAGTGTTTAAAAAATTGTGAATCTATAATATTTCTATAATATTTATAATATTTTTAAATTGAGAAATTCAATTCATGTTTTCGATTATCATCGCGACAACTTGTCGGCGGGACTATTTGTTTTCCAATCAAATCGTTGAAATGAAAATGTTAATTTCGAAATTCGGTTGGACATTCGCCTCTCTATAAATAGCAAGCGATGTATCCGCGTTTCAGAGTTACGCTTAGCCGCGATAAGAGATTCGCACACAATAAAACCGTACGAAATATGCTGACGGCACGGTTTCGTGTCAATAAAATATCGCAGCTCGGAATCGTGTCGAACACACCGCGGAGCGGACATATCCCGCCGTTACAGGACGATTAATCGATAGCGACTGCATAAATTTTCATATTTGCAGAAATGAATTCTAACAGCATTATATTTTTATTATGTCGAATTATCATTTGCCCGCATTCGTATTTATTGCACGTTTCATATAATTCGACCTTTTCATACGATTCAACGTTCACATTATCCTCGGCATATACGGTTTCGTTAAAAATATGCAAATAAAGCTCGATTATGAAATGAAAAGTCGCATTACGAAACGTTAAATTATAATCGCACATTGTTAAACATCTGGTTAATTGGCGGAAACATGCGGTGATATTATCGATTCTGTATTAATTCCATGATATACATGTATTCTGTCATTATATCATGCGCCATACCTACTTCATTAATTGTTCATACATACAATTTTATCACAATAATTCGTGTGTTTATTTGTTTCGCTTCTCTCTGCGTTGCAGCTATTGTAAAAATACTCTAATCACGTAGTTTTTAGACTGATGAATCTCAAAACGAACAGCTCAACTACTCCCATTTCCGTTGCTCATTAAACAATGCCGGCCGCTTCTTCAAATGCTCGAAGCATACTCGAAAGATTCGATGAAAAGCTCTCTCTCTCTCTCTCTCTCGTTCCGGTAACCTATTTCCGCCGTTTTCTATGCGTTGTTCCGCGATGAAATTTAGGTCGAAGGGAGAAGATCGCGAGCGCGCGATTTCTCGCTGCACAATTGTACTCGGCGGTGGTTCCAGCAGATTGTTAAAAAAATCTCCAATATCAGCCGATTTCGGCGGCTTAACAACGACGAAATTGCCAATTTTAGTGCACAAAAGTCTGAAAATGAGATCTCCGGAAATGAGAGCTCATCTTCGACATTTTTACCGGCTATTGTGCCGCGTATCATAAAGCACGAGATAATTTGAGAAGAGAGAGAGCATCTACATGTCGGGAGATCACGAAAGCGTATATGAATGGAATTTATTTTTAGATAAGTTAACGAGACCCCGAGCCAAAGAAAACACCGGCCTCTGTTGCAAACGCAAAGTTTCAATTAATGCTACATAATTAATAAAGTTTGTAACACACTTGTGTACGTCTAGATCGAAAGCAAGTGGCTCGGAATGTTACGAGAGCGTAGATCAACATTTACATTACGTGTGTACTTCAAAGAAAATCGATGCAACGGAATCGACGGTTTGGTTGACAAAGGGACACGTATAATAATAGCGATGTGACTTAATTCTTATGTAAATAGACGGAATAATTATAAATGACATTCGATCTTGTGGAAAATACACGTGTAGGTAAATAGGATGGCCGTAACTTAATGCTGAATATGAGCTTTATTATAACTCTGGTATATTTTACATCCGTGGCGCATGTCATGCCGGTTCGGAAGCTCTCTAAAGCAGGGTCCACATTACCGAGCCGAACCTTTTCGGCTGGACAATATGAATGCATAATCGGCTCATGATGACGTTCGGCTCGAGGTTTGGCTCGGTAATGTGGACCCTCGGTAATGTGGACTACTTTCCTCCTCCTCCTCCTCCTTAACTCAGTACGCACCGGGCCCTACGCTATCGCGAAATAGACCGATACGCAAATCTCTACTACACACGTGTAATTAATTACAGGTGCATTAGTGACTATTACATCTCTCAATTAGGACATAATTCGCAGAACATTGAGTTTTTGTTAAAAGCATCGATTAAAAGAATCCACTTTATTGGCTCTCTCGAACCTTCCGGGAACATAATGCGACGTTAATATCGCGATTTAATAACGATCTGACAAAAGTTGAAAGGACTTGTTCAACAAGGCATTAACTCAATTGTAAAAAAAGAAAAGCTGGCGAAGCGGTGACAATATTGACAGCTAGTAGTACTTTTGCGCCTTGAAAACGCGGAATCGAGTCTTCGCGACCTCATTTCGAGAACAATTGCACTCGGTGCTATTTAATCTCGAAACATAGTACAGTTATTGTTGCTGTAATATCGATATCGGCCGCAATTAAACGCAGTATGACATGGTCTTACGTAAATTACCAATTATCTGTCACACTCATCTCTTTATATGCATTTTTAAAAGATAAATGGTAATTGTACACCATTTTGAAATTTAAGAATTGATTAACAAATATGCGACAACTATGTTTCAATGAAAATTGCATTTTAACATTAAACAATACAAACTAAACAATTCTACGTAATATTTATGGAATAAAACATTTGAAAAGTTGTTAAAATCATCGCGATCGCGTTTGCGAAAAATTATTTTAAAAAGCTGGTTGCTACATTGTAAAATGCTTGATCAAAATATAACTTTCACGATTAATTTCGATGAATTTCAAAGTTATGTTTTCTTTCTATTTCAAACGCTTTTGTATTTCAGCGCTCGTGAATTCTGCAGTATTTCAGCGTATCGGCAGCTATAAGCAATATAGTGGAAATCCCACGCACAAATCGCGAAATTGTGGCAGACTAATAAGATTAGCAGTGCGGTCCTCGAAGTGATGCGATTTCTGCTTTCGCGATATTCGAAGGCCTATCCATAAAGCACCCGTTCAAAGAGAGATTACACGATCGTTTCATGGCAAGGGCAAAAGGGAATATTTTCAAGCTCGCGCAGTGGAAACGGTCAAAACCGGAAGCGTCGCGATGAAAGAAACGAGTTAGGGAGGCGAGAGGAGACGACGACGACGACGACGACGACGACGGTGGCTAAAATGTCCGTCTGGAATTGTCTGAAAAAGCGACGACGAGAGGCGCTCTCTTGCCAGACCAATTACCCTCTTTTCTATCACAGTTCCTTCTCTCCTCATTCCCTCCTACCTTTCCCTCTTCCAGTTCCTTCGATCGCGCCCTCCCCGTGTCGCCACTCTTGTCCTTACAGCAGAAATTTCGCCCGTGTTCAGTTTTAGCCGCAGAATAAGGGATAAGTACCAAAGTCTTGGGCTGCCTCTCTCGACACTCTCTCTCTCTCTCTCTCTCTCTCGGCCGTTCGCGTGCCTCGTCCTTTTTTTCTCCCCCTTTTGCTCGCCCTACGTTTTCGCCGTCGACAGATTGACTCGAGCAGCTCACCGCCACTCTCGAGATAGCCGTTAATCGATAAGTGTAGCGCGAAATCGAAATAAAACCTCCAGACCGAAGTACGCCGGACATGACCAAGCGGGATATTTAACGACGACGTCCGCGCTCGTGAAAAACGCCCACGTGCACTTAATTTCAGAGGATCGTTAATGTCAAGGTGTATTGTGCTATACAGCGGGAAGCGATGGCGTAAGAAGTCGTATGGTATTAAAGAGCTAATCAATCTTCGATTTTCATAAAACGCGAAATTTTTAATCCAGTTTCTCGTGCAGATTAATGCGCGCGATTATTCTTTGTTTAAACACCGTTAATAACTCGTTGTCTCCGACTTTCTTATCAAAATCAAAACCAATGTCGCTAATAAATTAATACCTCGAAATGGGAATTTTTAGAAAATTGATATGGCATTTGATTTTGTCCACCTTGTAAAATAAAATTAGGGATAAACAAAAGTTAAACGAATTTCATCTTGAGAATCCTTAAGTGCATTTTTTAAATTGTACATGTATAGATTCGAATTGTCTATTTGTCCATTATTTGTCGATAAATAATATTACCTATTGCTATTATATATCCTTTTTTTCTTCCTTTTTGGGGATATTAACATGTTTTTCTAAATTTTCTTTGAAGTTTAAGTTAATTTATTATTTCTGACATAAAAATTTAAGATATTAGGTAATAATTTGGTAGAAATTACTTTATACTACAATCGGAATCCATAAAGAAATATAAAGAAAAACGCACTCAGTGTTAATAATGAAATTTTTGTTTATTTTTAATTTCTTGTAAGAGGGACAAGAAATGATTATTATGGACAAATGTGGACAATCGAATGTCATATCACCATATCAGTTTTATAAAAATTCTCCAATTTCATTGTTCTGCTGTTATTAAGATTATCTGCAGCAAATGATATCTCTGCCAATGAATATGAAGGAACTTTTTCTCATATTCTATGCACGTCTAACAATATATATCACGTATAATTGCGAACGTGTATTGAAGTTTCTTGAATATGTGTCAGTGGCAGAACAAGCGAATGAAATAACATATATGATACAGAGTATTCCGCGACTATCGTCAGCCCTTTTATCCACGGATCCTTTGACTCATTTGCGATAAATTTTTCCTGATCAAAAGCTTTTGATTGGACGTAATTCCTTTGAAAGTACACGATGATTTAAATAAAAATTCCATTGTATATATACGGAGGGTTATCTTTCAACGACAACAATTGCTCAACTCGATATTTCAGTTTTCAGGACAAATTAATTTCAGAGATCATTCGAAAAGGAATTTATACATTTCTTTTTTAATCATCCTGCAAATGGAGTTAACAACTTTTCGCATGGCGCGAGTCAGCGTGCCGAGTTATTACGTATTCCAGAAACGAGCGATAAACTTTTAATTCCGTGATGCACGCCCACTCTCTCCCGTTCCGTGCGGCAGAGATCGATAACGAGAGTGAAATTGAAATCGTTCGCCATGGTACGGCTCGCGTTTCGGGCTGACCCCATCGGCAAGATCGAATGAAGTTCAGCGATTCGATATCCGCCGATTTGCGCGTTGCATGTCGATGACAGGTGAGCCCGTACGATGAAGAAATTATTCAGTCCGGAATATCAGAGTGTGTGCATCACGCTCCTGTAATAACCGTAATCGCAAATGGCATAATAACATGACGCCGCGAGCATAAATCGCAATAATGTGAATTACACACTAAATATCACGAATACAATAAATATACGTCCGCATTAACTGAATAGATGACAACTATAATTCATTCGATATTTCGAAATTGGAACGATCGGAGCGAAAACGAAGTCACGGGCATCGCGTAATCGCGAGTCTCGTAACAATAATAAGGCGCAAATCGGATTACAAAAAGAAATTAAAAGAAGGATAAAGGAAATAACGAGAGAAACTCCATTTTTGTTCCCGTCGCGTAATTCGCGTTTGTTTCCCGTGCACGCGTTTTCATTCTCTTCGTCATTTTCCCCGGGGAATCGGGATCGGTCTGACGCGTCGCCCGAATGCGCCGCAAAACTGATTTTCCGAGCGCAATTAAAATCACCGATGTCGGAAACTTCGCGCGCGCGACACGCGATACAAAATGCCGGGCTGCCGGTGGCGGTATAGCGGTAGTAAACCGGCGGTGGCCCAGTTCGCCCCCGCAGCCAATTAGCTCGACACACCCCCGCGGCTGTATTCAAGACCCAGCCTTACGAATTCCGGCTGTAGCAAATTACGACTCGCAATCCCCCGCTAACTCTTGCACGTGTATGTACACGGTGCATATGCGACCGTGTGGTGTGCATGAGCGCGCCCGCGCGCACCTGCAGTTCTCTCTCCGTTGTCCCGTTGCCATTGACAAACAACATCGCTTGGCGATGCATTAAAGGTTGGACGTTCCGCAGTTCGTCCCGTAGCGTCTATAGCTGGTACGACTGCGGTTGCGTTGTTTGCACGGTCGAGATAATGATACGAGCATCCGAGAATCGGTACTCCACTACGCGCCATTGAGGCAGAAGCAACAGCACGCCCGTTTCGAGAGGAAGCTCTTATTAGGATATAAATTTCAACATATAATTCTCTCCAGTTTTCAAAATAATTATTTTAGCTTTGATAAAAAAGAATGCCATTTCTCGTAATACTACACTGTTAAACTCGTAGTGTCAAATTACTCGATTCGGGTCATTTTAGCTATTCCATAGGTCGCCACTACTTCTACTCAATATTTCATTAATTTTGACTAAAAGGAAGGTAAAATTTTGACTAACATGATTAAATTAGATTGAGTAACTTACTCAATATGTCACTAATTTTATCTCACTGTTTGAGTCAAATTAACCGAATATTGAGTAGAAGCAGTGGCAACTTATAAGAGTTTACAGTGTGTACACACAGAAAAATATGTACTATCTAAGTAGATATACTTGTTTCAAGTATTTGGTAAGTTTACATAGCCACAAATCTATCACAAAGTCATCACACTCACTCGAAATATATTTTAGAATTGTAACGATATATCTTAATCTATTACTAAGAAGATGTATTGTTTGCTGAAGAAAACTATTACTTAAACAAAATAAAATAATTAGAAAGGGAAAATTGGGCCCAAACGAGCAATTAAATTTAAAAAAGATGTTAAACTTTATTGTAGAAATAGATAAATTTGTGATGAAATGGTGCGTTTCGACTGCAGAGTCCTCTTCAGCCATGAATAATTAAAAATAAATTTAATTAATAAATCAGTCCATAGTTAATGCAATTTAAAACTAGACAGGGATAGTGGCTTTTGATTAAAAAACACAAAAAGCCACGTTACATTGCGAACGCTTAAGCAAAACTAAAAATATGTTGAACAAAGTAGATTAAAATAAAATAAAATAAGTAATTGCCTTTCTCGTCTGGAGAACGATATTTTTCTGTGCATAGAATACGTATAAGTTTTAATGTACACTACTAATTCTTGCAAAATTACTCGTCATTCGACCCCACGACAAACTCAAATGTGAACATCTATCATCAGGGGGAGAATTTCGTGAAAGATTTGCATACAAAGAACACCGGGGCGAAATCGGAGCAATCCCAAACGGATAAAAGCGCGAATGATAACGACGTAAAAGCGACGTTGGCTCGTTACGCGTCAAAGTTAGTCGTGCTGACGAAAGCACGATTTCCCGACTGGTGAGCTCATCTGGTACACGATTATGCGATAAAATAATCGTTTCGGATCCCCCTCCCCTCGCTGCGTTAATCCGCTGCTTCGCCTAGTTTCTCGCTTCTCATTTTCAACCGATTTCATCCCGCTGCACATCTCTTCCGTTCTTCCGCGTTCTCGGATCACGATCCATCGCTACAACGATTCTTCTCTCGCGTCGGGAGAAAACGCGAGAGAGGCGACCCGTTGTACAGCTTGCTCGAAAGTTGAAAATAATAAATTGTCTCTATTAGGCAGCTGACTGTCCACGTCCGTTTTCCCACGGTCGGGCAAGCTGGACACGACTTCATCGCTGGACGCTCCGTCTCTCTAATTGCAAATTTCGTGTCGTTGTCGTCGCCGATGACTCGCGTCCATCTCGCCAACGAGCCGCTCGCGGAGGAACGACTCGTCGCCACGTCGAAATCCAGAAATTATTCGACCCAATTAATCGCGAGGGAGAGAAAATCACGGGAGAGAACGAAACGAGGGTTCGGGCTTTTCCGCGGGTTTCGAGACACTTCCAGGGGGATGAAAGTCGGAGTAGAATTCCGCGCCAAGTGCCGTCTACTTTGAGCCCCGAGCTCGTGCGCGCACCTGTCGAATGTGACGGAGGAATCCACTCGGCGGTACAAAGAAGGTTCTCCGATCCATCGAGAGCCCCGGCGGGTGCTCGAGCCCGCGTCTTCTCTCCTTCCTCTTGTTGTCCGCCCTTTGAGAAAATCTCGCGAGTTTTTATGCAGCGAGATGTGACGAGAGGGTCGATGCACGATGGGGTCCTTACGCCGTAAAAATAGACTCGCGCGAAACGGAACAATTCAACGTTTGAATTACCGAGCCACTTGCGCGGAGAAGAGGTATTTGAAGATATTAGAACTCGAACTGAACTCGAGGCCCGCGCATATGTCTGCGATAAGGGTGCCCGTCGAGTTTTCCTCCGTCCTTATTTCACCTAACGATTTTTGCCTTACGAAGTTAATACGGTTAACCACGCAGAGGAGGAAAGAAAAAGCGAGAGACGTGCGAGAGAGGGCGAGAGCGTAAAAACGTATGTGTAAAAGTGTAATGTGAACAGATACACGTAGCCCCTGCCGGCGACAAGATTATCCGGTAATCGTTCCTCTGTATATGCCGACGCATTCGCTTCACGTCTTGCCACGCTTTCGCAGTAACTTAATAAACGTTAAAAGCAAAACGGTCCCCGTAAACTGTAGAAACAAAGATAAGTGTATTAAACGGATTTCAAGTGCTTTCCGTTGCTGCGGCAACAAAGATAAAGTGCATTAAACGGATTTCGCTTCGACGCCGGAGACGATGACGAGCCACTTTGTTAATTGAGTTTCGCCCCTACGGTCCCGGGGAAATACTTTGCCGGTCCGGTATTAAATAGCGCGAGTTGCATTACCAGCGAGTATCGACGGTACTCTTCCGCCGTTGGGGATGAAGAAGAGTGCAGGAAAGGCTGACTTACGCCTCTACGAGCACAGCCGGCGACGGGGGACGGGATCATTAAAGCTTCGCGCAATCCGCGCTCGCTCGCCTTTAGTTTTAATCGGAAATCTCGAAACGCCATAAATCTGTTATTCTTTTCGGAAATTATGAGAATTAACGATCGAGTACTTTCGTATAATTGTTTGGGGAGGGAAACGCGGCGAGTGTAAAAACGGGAGGGAGATTTATCCGTGTAACTCAATTTAAAATGTCCATCAAGAAAGGAGCAAGAGGTAATTAAATCGCGAAACAAACGAAAGAAAGCGCAAATAAAACTACGAAACTGCATTAGTTCCACTTTAGTGCGCAGCTAAGTTAACTAGGTCCTGTAACTGTTTTTGTAATGCGTAATCTGCTTTTCCATAAGAATGGCGCCGTAAAGACTGCAGCATCATTATTATTAATCTGCGCAACAACGTTGCCCGGCTTCTTCAGATTTATTCAGATACAAATAACGTTTCAATTTCGTTCGGCGTCCGCGAACAACAATCAATACTCATTTCTCACATTCTTTTTCACTCGGATTATTCCATTTTATTTCATTGAAAACTTTGAAACAAGCGCCTCTATGAAGATTAGCTTCTTCCAGTGAAAGCTTTAAAGATGTCCTCTATTTCGAGAGATATCAAACATCTTCAACCGTGTAACTCTTCTACGATCCTCCGAAGATTTTTAGTTCGGGCGCCATTGCGAATTTAGGAGAAACTTCGCCGTTATAAGATCGAGATAGAGATGCACACGCTCATCCGAATGGCGCTGCCTAACATCTGGTACTGACGCTACTTGCTGTTCGAGCGAATTAGCGTGGAATGCGTCTCGGTGAGAAGCAAGTTCGCGCGCTTTCCTCGCCTCGTTATCGCTCTTCAGCAGATCCAGGCAGATCCGCAGAACTTTGCGAAATCTACATGAGAATAATAATAGTCGCGCACCACGTTCTTCCGCGTTTGTCTCGGAAATTTCCGCGCCTCTCGCCGCTCCCGTACTTGCACCGCTAGTAAAACACGTCCTTTGTACAATATTTCAATCGCAATAAAATTATCAAGCCTCTTCAATTTTTACCTTCTGTATTAGACGTTTAAATACGTGGCACTTTTCGATAAGAATGATATCGAATTAAAATTAAAATAGTAGGCTCTTATTTAATAAATTCAACAAAATAAAACAATAAAAGCACTGCTTTTAGAGCCAGAGTTCTTTGATGGTTGCTTTCCTTTTTTAATAAAAACTAATATTTCTTATAAACGTTTAAATTATAAAAATTTAAAATTTAATAAAATTGTAAGAATTATTTTTAAATTGCGCACAGCTAAAATCGTAGGCAATTAAAAGTAATATTTACAAGCCCGCTATCGCGCACAATTATCTTTGTAATAAATTTACAACAACCGCTACAAACAACGTAACTCAAATCATCCTTAACTTTATTAACTTTCGATATCAATCTCTAATGAAATTTTTTTTATCAGAAATATAAGTTGATGCAGCGGAATATATCGAAACAACGTTACCAAAATTGAGTAACGTTCTCTAACCGAAAGTTAAATCTGATTCCGCGATTAAACGTCGAAAAAAAAAAAACATAAACCGATTACGAGAGATCCAAAATTTGTATGCCTGTATGAGCATCTGTTGTGTCGCGACTGATCGGGACATGATGAATCGCCGAAAGTAATCCAGCAGTTTTTATCCTGCATCCCATTTGCCGCGGTGATCCATACAAAAGGGAAACTCGCACCTCTCGCACTCTCGCTCTTGCGACCGCTCTTTGATGTATACTCCACGGTTCGTTGAATTCGTTTCATTTCCATCTCGTTTATTTCGTCTCGATGTTTTTTTTTTCGTTTTCATGCCGCGCCCTTTCGAAGCGGCGAGACCAGGCGAGAGGGACAGGGCGCACCATCTGACATCGGCGTAGCGCGCATTTTGATACGAATGCAATCTCGTGTCAATCCTAACGCGCCCGCCACCCTCGCCCACCCTCGGAGAACGCATCCCGGCGTGAGCGGGCGTTAGGGAGGACACGGTCAACGTAATGCCATAAATATTAATTCGCGCGATACACATCAACGCGGAGAGATATGGAACGTGATTTACCGGAAGCGATAGTTTATGGCAGCGGCACGACGCGACCGTCGCACCAGGCCTCGATTCAGGTCGTCACCACAGGTGGCGGCTCCCCGGGTGATCATTTCGCATTACACATTTTCGCATTTCATGTGTGTGCGTGGCGCACTTAATTATTACCTTTCATTTACCCACTTGCACGGTGTATTTAATCCTCTAAGGCTGATCGAAATGTATAAACTTAAATTATTAAATATCCTGTTATTAAAGTTAGAAAGTATTCAATGAATTCTATTATAGTAACCAGAATTTCTATTATAAGTACAATACTTGATCATATAACTATATAATATAAATATCCTAAATCCTACAAGATTTTTTTGATTCGTCCGTTTTTAGCCAGATTTTTTTCAGTTTAAACATTATAGAACAAAATGATGATTCAGAACTTTAACTCAATTTTTGTTAATGAATAACACTATGTAATTAATGGGCGGTTTTTAAGACACTTCCTGTGTAAAGTATTGAGTTCTATTATAATAACCAGAATATTTGATCACGCCTACAAGATTTTCTGATTTGTCCGTTTAAAAATCTTTTTTCAGTGTATATAAATATATATATTTATTTATTTAGATATACATTTATATATAGATCATATTCAAATTTCCATTTAGACAACTTTTACCACTTGCAACTTTCAAGACAGAATAACGATTCCATTCATCACGCTACGAACTCGTGGCAGCTATTCTCTGTTAAAGAAATATCCAGGTGATCATTTCTGCCGCACGAATATGCGCATTAAGCAACTTCCGATGACTTGGAGGAATTCCATTTGCATTATACCCCGCCACTTTGGAGACTGGATTCAGAATTTGCTGTGTATATCGTAGGAATATCCGCCAGCTGATTAAACCAAGCCGACCGCGTCTCTCGGGAGAGACGGGTTCGAGATCCATAAAGCCGCTTCTACATCTTCCGGGCGTTCATTATGTGGATTGATACGAGCTTCCGAAACCATCGAGATGTTAGTCGGGGAGGTTTGATTAAACAGAAAGCGGGGGGGAGGAGGATCGTCATTATTCCGCGGTTACGCGATACAACGTCTCGCGCATTCGTTTTAGAAGGAAAAGATCAGCAAATGTGCGTGAAGGGAAAGGACACGGGAAAGCGGAGAAGGAAGCTGAGGGGAGACCCGAGGTGAATATGATACCACATCCACTGGCACTTCTCGCAGTTTCCGGTTAGTTCGGAAGGAAGGAAAGCTGTTGCAACACCTTGACTGGATGCACTACTGCCAGTCTCTTTAGTCTAACCCGATAGTTACCAAACTACGGAAAGGACGAAGCCATGAAGAAAGAGAGAGAGAGAGAGAGAGAGAGAGAGAAATAAAGCAAAGTGGGGATAAAACGGGCGCGGGACCGCCGAACTAATCAGACTCGACCAATTCGAGTCGCTTCCCCGCGAGAGAAGAGAGACGCTTCCTCCCGGCGGACAGGATAATTTAAACTTTCCCACAAGCGGGCACACCGCGCGGCGGTGTGACGCGGCGTGGTGCGCGGCGTCAACGTATATCTCGGTCACTCCGCTAAACAGAATTAGATACGAACGTTAGATTCAAACGTTATCCACCGTGAAAAGCAGCGACTCGAGTCTCCTAGGTATACGCCACGCGAACACGGGACAGATGAACCGTTAAGGATCCTGCGTGAAAGTAGACCAAGCTGACGGCTGAATAGCGTTATTAGGGTAGTAATTCAAGGGAAGCTCCCCCGAGTTTGCCGCGTCGGTTAAAATTCGGTGGCCGAGAAGCGCCAAATACAATTTTTAAGAATAACATTTCTCCTCCGAACGTAAAAATGGGAGCGTGTAACTTTTTCGCTTTACACAAGCTGACGTGTTTGCGCGATTTATCCTGAATTGACGATAGTTACAGTTGCTGAAAGTTTACTAAAAGTTAACTCTTCATACGGCGGCGAATGTTTTCCAGCTAAACGCATGATGAGAGCCATTACGGTGGCATAATAAAAGCAAAGTGGGACAGCGAGACGCGTTAAAATGTTCGAAGTGGAGAAATGCGAGAAAATAAGATGAATTTGAAAAATTCAGCCCCGGGCGTGCATCGGAACTTTTGATCGGTTTCGGGGAGGAAAAAAAAGATTCTCAAGCGCGCCTGGTCGTGGTTCAGAATAATCTCAACTCTCTCGCGTAGCGGCGGGTATTGTTCGGTCTTAATTACAGCGGAGTCACGGAAGGGAGACGTGTCGCATCAGAAGCGAGCGTGACATTCGCACACCTTGTGTCGCACAATCCTGTTGTGGATGGGAAACAAAACTTTGGTTGTCACGGTAATTACGCGGGGGACTTCCTCACGCACCGCTGTTTAGATTAAGCCATCCTGCCGGCGGATGAATCGATTACGCACTCGACGGGATTTATCCTTGGCGTTTTGGCGTTCGCGGACGTTATCTTACCGCGGATCTAAATAAAATGTTACGCTGCGGCGAAGGTTGCGGCGCACGAAGAATGAATTAAGGATGAATACGAGCGCAAGGAGACTTAATAGCGTGCGTTTAATAGCGTTCTGCGCGCGACTATAGAACAGACTGAATTGAATAGTTGCTTGCGATTTAAGTCTAAAAAAGAATACGACGAAAGCAACGATTACTTTTGTTGGAATGCATTATTTTCTGCGTTTTAAAAAAGATGTTAATATTTCAGTGATTTTACAACTAAAATATCGTATTTATGATTGTAGTCGAGAACAGGCGACGAGAACGTGGTCCTAACATGTCATGTCCTAACGGTAATCCCGAGTGAGATGATTGATCCCTTTTCCACGGAAAGGGATATTATGTTTAAAATTCTTATGATTGGCTTATGGAAGCAGAGAAGGGATGAGAGTGTGAACCGAGGATATATAAGCAAGGACCGCGCGACGGGTCTAATTTAAGTCTTGTACGAGAGTATTTGAGAATTGTACGAGTATCCTGACGAAGTGTATTGACGAAATAAACGATATTATATTAATATTACATTATGTAATAAATACTTAAAAATATTGATATAAACTTTATCAATATATATGAAAATATCACCGATAATTTATTAATTATTAGTTTATATATGAAAATATTTTTTTTCATTTGCACACTGAAAAAAAAATCTAGGTAAACTTATAAGTATGCATTTAGTAATGTAATTTTTTTAAATACTTAGTTATTATTACCAAATATAATAA
>VBVR01003588.1:0-17087 GCA_011638315.1 Tetramorium parvispinum
ATATATATATATATAATATTTATAAATGTATAGAAAAGATACATATATATATATATTAAGAATTATTTACAACTTATTGGTTCATCATTACTTAAATTGTATAATCATACAAAATATAAACAATAAAAAATTTTAAATATACATATGTACCGATAACTAAATATTCTAAGGAAAAAGAAGTTCGTTGGTGACAGTTGGCTCTGGACTTTGACTAGAACTGGCAGAGCTGAGAGTTTCATCTTTAATTTTTAAAGCAGATGAATCCTTGTCCTTACTTTTATCTTTTTCCTTGTCCTTATCTTTAGTCTTATCCTTTTCCTTTTTCTCCTTATCCTTATTATGCTTGTGATCGTGTTTATGCTTATGTTTGTGCTTGTGCTTTTTCTTATCCTTCTTTTTCTTTTTACTCTACAAAAACAGCGAATGCAAGTTTAATATTTTTTTAACTATCGAGAATCATGATTGTACAAGGATACTTTTTACTACTTGAAAAATTTCGTGTACCTTATTGCTAGAATCACTTTTCGACTTGTGCTCTTCTGACTCTTTTTTAAACATTCCAGGCTCAAAACCTACAGGACCAGGAGTTCCCATAATACCAGGTAGCGACGCGGAATTGTCGCTATAATATTCAGATTTTACTTTTCCTTCACTAGGTATTGGAATTCCCCGTTCATCATGCTGAAAAACAGTAGACAAGTAGATTTGATTTACCCGACAATAACAAGAAAAAAAGGGATAAAGCCATACGTTATTTGTTGTTTTTTGTCGTTTTAGTTCTGGTCCATGCTCCACTGGATTTGATGGACCCGGAGGATCTCTGCTGGGAGATGGTTTCCTCTTGTTTGTAACAGGTAAGTTTTCGACTTCTTCGATCGATTCACGTCTCACATTTTGTACCGGCGCAGCTTTCACCTGAGCAGAATACACAGGATTGAATCATTGATAAGAAACTTTACAATTATATGACAGACGTTATACAAATAAATCTCACTTCGCGTTCTGGACTTGGCAAGTTAACTTTCTTAGGCTTCATGATCGCTGCGATTTCGGGAATGGGAAGACAAAATGGTACTTTTGTGCCGTACAAAGAGTAGTACAAATCCACCAAATCGCAACGCAACTTTGCATCATGCGATAACATGCCGCTGCAGATAAAATTATTTGTTAATTAATTGATATGAAAGAAAAATAAGATATACACACGAGAACTTAATCGTCGTACTTAATCAAGTTCCATATGCGATCAACTAGATCTGGTTTATCTAGACGATGTTTATGGGCTCTCTCGAATGGCGGATTCTCCACCATCAACCGTACGAGTCTATGGCGTATACCAGGATGCGGATCCATTTCCGCCATATCTAATAAGAATTCCAAATCCTCCCACTTGCCGTCCACGCGAGTAAAATCAACCAAAGCTTCTAATGCCGCGATTCGAATATCTGGAAATATGTAAATTAAGAATTGTTGAGAATTTTGGCAATCCAGAAATGTCAATATTGTTATTGGAATCTAGAACGTTACCTATAAATTGTCCATATGCTGCGTATGCTCTAAAAAGATGAGGATTACTGGGAAGGTGACCGAACTTTTGAAGGATACGTATAACTTTAAGACAAGATACGCTAACAGTATATTTGTAGCAGGGTAATAATTTTTCTAAATTTAAGTTTCTCGTGACCTCTTCTAAAATAGCCTTTGTGTCGACTGATAGAGATTCAGCTGTAATAGCCGTCCTATAATAGTGTATTAAGAAATTTATCTCTTTCTTAATTATTCATTTTATTATATAAATAAAATTTGAATGTTTATGTTACCCTTGTTGCACACTGATAACTGGTGTAACAGTTGCGCCAAGAGCTTCGATCAGCGCGGCTCTATAATAATTATCGGAATATCTATTTTTACTATTGTCATTATATTTGAAAAGATCCATTAAAAAGGCTAATACTTCCGGTGGGCATATTCCATGGGCGTTACGTAATCCCGCCATTGCAACAGGTATAGTCTATATAAAAGTACAGAGAAAAGTTTAGAAAAGTATTACTAAATAATTCTGATGCAATGTAAGTATTAACTCGTACTAACCTTTTGTAGAAAGTAATGTTGAAAATTTGAGAAATTATTTTGTTTAATAATTCGTCGTGCCGACGCAGAGCCGAATAATTTTCTAAATATAGCTAACATCGCTGGTGGACCTGACCATGTTGCTACCATTGCGTTTCCTACCTGTAGGCATGTATATATATTTGACAAATTGAATCAAATAAATTGGCATTTAATAATAACAAACCTTTGTCAAGCAATGAGCTGCGCGAAGTCTGACTTTGTAGTAACAATGTTCATTCTCAATTGTATCGGTCAATGCTAATCGTGTGGCAGGTGTTGAATGATGCTGCAAAGCTTCGATCGCTTCCAATTGTGCCGTGACGTCTCTCTCGTGTCTCAGTTGATATTGCCACTGATAATCAGGTTGCTCAATTTGCACAGCGCGCATGATTGTCATTTCAGGATCAAGTCGGATCCATAATACTGGAGAATCACTGTAAATGAGCATTAAATGATTTTTTTTTAAATAGTATATAATAAATTTTTATGTTTCTTGTGTATAATATTTGTAATTTGAACTTTCGCAATCTTACTCCATAGCAGTGAGATCCATATCGACTTCTTCGCCGGTACACAGCGGAATTTTCTTTTTCTTGTTTCTACGACTTTTGCTGTGACATGTGATATCTGCCCTGGCCATTGTACCTTCAATTTGTAATATATGCTTGAAAGTACCGTCCAGTTCTTGAATATTGACTACTAATGGACCTACATATTTCCTAATTCCTCTTTGATGTGTAGTGTCTTGTTTAATTTCCAACTCCACTGTATTTCTATAATATGTTTATATAAATATATTATTTTTATTTTTATAATATATAAATGTAACTATCTAAAATTCGAACAAAAAAGTACCTTTTTCTATTAAATATAAAACTTAAACTGAATTTCGCATGTCCTCCTGTTCGCACCCATTGATCTATAAATACTGACATATCTTTCCCTGTTACAGTAAAAATCGCCTTAGCAAATACATTTGTACTAATCAACATGTGCGACCACAAGCCAGACTCTATCTTTTGTTGTGCAGCATTAGTTGCTAGAGACAATTGTTTATTGAATACCTATAAAAAAATTAAATATATAATTAGTAATTCAATTCATTATTGCATATTTAGAGAATAAAGAAAAAAGGTGTGTGTGTGTGTGTGTGTGCGTGTGTGTATTTACTTGAAGTAATAATTCTTGGCCGATTCTATGCTCCAGCATTCTCATGATTAGATGTGCTTTCTTGCGGAGAACTTCAATGTATTTTGGAGACATGGTATGCAAATTTTTGATAGGAAAATAAAATCCGGGATCGGGAGCTCGAGGAGCAGGTGCTGCAGTATTAGCTGCAATAGGTAATGGTGCTGGTGCTTGAGATGGATCTAATATTATACCACCAAACTGTTCTTCATATTTCACGACTTCTTGTAATTCCTACACAAATTATATCAACCAAAACAATTAAATAAGCTAATAAGCTGAAAAGAACAATATGCAGGCATATTACGATTTATAGGTACTTACGGACTGAATCCATTCTCTGTATTCGTTGTTACCAAAGCATTTTTTCGCATACAGTCCTGTTAAATACGTAGAAATACCTTTAGGTAGCCATGTATCTGACCAATTTTGCATAGATATGAAACATCCAAAAAATTGTTCTGCAATCGCTTGCGCCATTGCTTTTTTAGTAATATATACTTGATCTATAATTGCAGTAGAATGTAATAAATTTGTACTGAAAAGAAATAACTTGTCGTAAGTAAATACAGCAGTGGAACTTAATTGTACGTAACAAAAAAAAGAAATCAATTTTACTTTAAAATGCTCATAGTAGCATAGGCGTTAATGTCTTCATCTATCTCATCAACGAAGACTTGCTTGTAACAAGAATATGGGTATCGATTCGACAAGGTTTCCTCATAAAATTCGAATGCTTCGTGCATGTATTTTGCGGATACTTTCAGAGATGGCAAAAGTTGAGGCAGGCAGAAGTGAGTCACCTCGTGCATATAAGGATCCACAAAAATCTCAAAGGGTCTATTGAAAAAGGAATTCACATTTATTATATTATAAATAGTAAAATATACATTGATTAACCATTTCTAATTGCTTACCCCACTGCTAGTGCAATGTTTGGAGCACACGCAGGAGTGTTGAGCAAATAATGAAACGTTTTTCTACGCATGTCAGGTGTATAGACCACCTCAACCAGATCTCCACAAGAGATTGCAGTCATTGAATCGTCAACGGTAAATTCCAATTTCCAAGTACACGGTTCAGCAAAACTATCCACACATGGAAACCATAATCTAGATGAATTTTCATAGCTGTATGTATACATATGAGCACCTCTCTAAAAATAAGATTGTTATTAGTACATAAGAAAAGGATATCATTCTGAAAAAATATCATTGGCATAGGGATCGGAGATAACTCTAATATAGTTTTAAAAACATCTTAAAGTTAAAATTGCTTGGCATGAAGAAGGTTTGTTGAAGAGACTGGGATTAAGTAGTTCTTTATGAAGAAAGATAGAAAATTATTAACATTATTGATGAAATATAAAGAAATTTGAAAATGTATAAAATACAATTATGTTGAGAATATTATCGAATCATGAGATGACACTTGATTCCATGCTAATGTAAATAATTAATAACAGAATCCTGGATTCGATCTAGTCTGCTCCTTATCCTGTATATTAACATGGGAGTACAAAAAGCCTTTTAGTGTGGAGGCTACCAATGTAATAATAATAAAAATAAAATAATCGTCAGATCATACATATATAGATGAATCAAAGTATTATGATATGATAAAGATATAGATGAATCAAAATATTATCTTAAGAGTTTATAAAAATGGCTCTTTGGTTACAATACGCTGGCTTACCTCAGCTAGCGTTCCCTCGCAATTCGGTACCACGAAATGCACT
Organism: Tetramorium parvispinum; assembly: GCA_011638315.1. Classification (NCBI taxonomy): domain Eukaryota; kingdom Metazoa; phylum Arthropoda; class Insecta; order Hymenoptera; family Formicidae; genus Tetramorium; species Tetramorium parvispinum. Next base: position 5,039 of record VBVR01003588.1, read on the forward strand.
CCTCCTTGTGGTTGCTCCAAGGAAAATTCAATGCTAATTCTCAGTCCTCGACCTTCTCCAACCAAATGTGCTGCATCTGGTGGTATTTGAACCACTAATTCACCAGCATTACTGTCGGAATCAACTTTATGAGCTGCTGCTAGATGCATGTTAGAATAAAATTCCAGAGACCGTCTACAATGAGATTGATAATCAGTTTATTAATAATGTCAAATATTACTGGGCTATCGAGAAAGAATTTGCTTACTGTTTACTGTCCCCCTGGCAGATATCCAAGAATGGATCGAAATATTGGAAAGGTGCTTCATAGGTGTCGTTTAAACACACTCTATATATCCTGCATTGCTTGGCATTAAGTTTCACCAACCTCAGAGTGTCTCGCAGAGGTATAATCGTCAACTCGACAAAACCAATTATACTTTTTCTTTGAAAGCTTATTCCCGTTAAGCTTAATATTTGATGAGCTGTAATCATGTCAATTGAAACGCATTAATTGTAGTAAAAATGATAACATGTCAAATTGATACGTAAATCCATAGACATTATATCTAGACCGAGTGTTTGCCTTCGAAGAGTGGGAATAAGAAGTACGTAAAAAAAATCTTGGGCTCTACTTCTCAACACTCGGTTTGGATATATCTATGCATAAATCTAATTTATGGAACATAACCTCAAAACATAACACTAAAGAATGCTATTTTCATTTACACTTCAGGACGAGTGTGCATGCATCATTTATTAGATGGTCGTAATTAAAAGTACAAAATGACTAAATAAAATTCTAATACATAAACAGTAATAAATATTTGAAACAGTATACACAAACATAACCAGCAAATATAATAGTTAACATCTGAAAATGTGACTATTTTTCTTACTTAATTTATATGGACGACTGTTATCGCCCGTTTTTTCTTTCTTCATGGTTCTATTTATTTATATGTAACTTTTGTGTCAGCAGCAAAAATTAAACCACAGAGCGTTGCAAAATGACGCCGTACCACGGTACGCTACTTGACGCTACTAACGCCAACTAACGCAACGCAAACTAACGTAGATACAGTGTATCCCCGCTCTCAGGTTTCTCTCTGCTGGCTGTATGTACTGGGTGCATTTAGTACTACGTCGATACAAAGAAATTTTTCATTCCTTACTTAGCAGCTGTTGCTTTATGCCCAATCCGGACGATAATCCTACTTGTGGCTCATCTGACTTATACTCTCTTTTATTTACTACTAGACTTTAGATATGATTTTTTTATTATCCGTCTACACTGGCTGCATTCGTCTTGACACTCACAGCGCATTCAGCATCAGTTTATCTTTATAATTCCTAAAATGTGGAACAATGATAGACTGATGTAGAAAGCGCCTGTGAGTGTCAAGACGAACGCAGCCACTATATGTATGTTCGGATGAGCCACATAATAGCCAAGCAGGATCATTCTCCGGTGACGGAGAAATTAGATTGCCGTATCGAACCTCTGGAGGGGATCGGGTGCCTCCTCAGAGAGAAGAAGACAGAACATTAGCAAGCAATCGTTTTTGTATAGCTTTGGTAATTCGTTTTTGGATCTAATTTCAATATATCGATTTTTTTGTATTTTCACAGGTGTAGTTGAAACTTCGCTTTTGATTATCAAAGAACACAAATTGGGATGAACGACACCATCTTCTCTCATACCATTTCTGCGCCGTGCTCTTGTAATTACGCTTGAATTTATAAAAATTCTTGAATGTAATATTAGGTATAATAGTGGATAATTATAAATAAGGGAATTTTTAATTTATCTTACGCTATCACTTGTAGCAAGTATAAAAGAGCTTACTCACTTTGCGTATCGCTTTTTTATTCAATATTAAGGGGAAAAGGCAGGATTAATACGTATTGTATTGATCAAGCTGTATAACTACAAGCTGAAGCTATATAAATTTTAACTTCACTTTAGACGATTTTATAAAAAATTATAGATAGAAACGCGTCAGTTCTCTATCTTAAAAACTAACGCAAATTATAGGTCATCTAAAATGGGCCTTGGACAATGTATAATTTGTATCATATATTCTAGGATAGAATTCCATTTATAACTTTATATGTCGTATAGTTTTATGCGTATAATTTCATATATACATATTTCATACATATGAGTACTGGGATTCAACAAATGTCTTTATATAAAACGCAAAATTACATTCTATCTCCTGTATTCTGAATGAATCGTTTAAAATAGGTTTTATGCTCATTTTAGGTGATCTATAATTCGTGTCAGAATTCAACAGATCAAATTCTGTTTATAATATCTGTTTATGAAATTTAATAAAAAATCTAATGGATCACAGTTTATCACAATTATTGATATTTTAAATAAATGTATTTATTGAAAAGAAATTTTTCAAAATTTATAAACAATATTGATAACAATATGAAATTTTGCAAATAGCCAGATAATGACACTGAACCAATAATTGCAACGGATCAATTATCAAAAACAACGAAGTGTTTTATTCGAGATTTCCTTGACAAAAATGGAATGTCGAAATTTAAAAAGTTTTAACAAATAACGATCTTTAAATTTCGTAAATAAAAAGTTGACTTTTAATAGGTTTCGAATATTCTTGGAAATCCATCAAGAAGTTTCATAAAAGTTTCATAGAAAAAAATTAGTCTCCTTTTATTGACTTTTGCTGTCATTTTCTCCTTTTTAAGACACTGTCTGTTATAGTCTAAAGAAATTTCATTTATTCACTAAAAAAAAAAATAAAAATAGAATCCATCAAGATTTATTGTGATAAAAATTCCAAAAACTATCTCTTTTCTGCTATTAATGTTTCTTCGAGTCATGATGTTCTATATTCATAAATAATTATTAAGCATTAATTATTTTTGTATTAATACTTACGTAAATGGTACATTATACAATCGAACATAGACCTATCAAATACGTTTCTATCTTAAAAGGATCGATTCCAGTCGACAATGAGTCCAATTCATCTATCTCTGTTTACAATGATCTTGATTCAAAACGTGTCCCGCGATCTATCGCCGTAATATTCAGTAACTCAAAGTACTCTAATTATTTGCGTGATAACTTCAATAACCCTAACAGGCTGCTATTTATTCCATCAACATTTCCATATTTAAGTGTCTAAGTTTACTGAAGGTCTGAATTTTTTATGAGCAAACAGACTAGAAATTCGAAGAACGGAGATAAAATCCATCAGATAACTCTGTTGTCTCCTGTTGATAATAATAGACAAAGATACATCATTGATCTCCCCCCTTTTTTTTTAGCAAACGATATAATATCGATTTCAGAATTTTTACTGAATTTATATTATATATAGAATTTTATCTCACCTGATACTGACATTTTACTTAACGAGTGTATTTTTGTTTTTTTTACAGGTGTACTACTATTCTATTATATTCGATCAGATCCTTATAATATCAGAAGACGAAAGTCGAGATCATTCAAAGTAAGCAAATTTATTTACATCGGTATCCTCAATGTATATGTTATACACATATAATACAATATAATATATCACACGTAAGATTTTATTAGTTTGCGTCGAAGGGCCTGCTTTATTAAGCAAAACAACGTCACATTTTCTTCGCGACAGTATCATTACAGATTCGCATTGTTGATCTTTCTTTTTTTCTCTCTTCATAAGTCCTATACGTTTCACCAATTATATGTTATATGCAGACCAAACGTTTCCATTGGCTTTTAAACGCTAATGATCCACGTTACTGTCGCCCTACGCTTTTCATTTCATATGTAAATGTTGATTTATGCCATGTATATCACAGATGGAGAAAATAACTGACATTCCTGTTTGTGCGACGTCACCGTGGCACCTATTGGAATTTCCATTTCGCACGCCTCGATATTAAGTTACAATGTCGCATGCACAGTTTTTTACATGTAAAACCCTCCTCTGGCGTATCACCGCACGCCAGGTATTATCATCGATTAAAATAATTTTTCACACACGGTGCTCGCGATGAGAAATTTGTTCCCATTTTGTTTCTCTGTAAAAGACAAAATAAACTAATCATTCTTTAATTTTACACTTCTGCAGGAAAGAGATGATGTTGCCCGATTAGATAGCTTATTTGTTATTCAAGATATCGCCTCGAGATTCCTCGCGCGTATCCTTTCATCTCTGCTCATAGTCGACGTAAATGCATGCAATTTTCTCCCGCTGTGGCTTGTTAATCTAGAATAGAAGCGTTTAATATCTAACCACGATTATCATAATGTTCAGGATAAGCGCCCGTCGCGTGCTCGCTGGAACACCCCTCGCGGGCGTGTTGATTTTGCTTTCTTCCTTGGCGCGGATAGGCAGCAGTAATCCAAGGAATTGTCATCGTCAACGGAACAGAAGATAATCCGTGGTGAACGTCAGTCTGTCACGTTGTGAAATTTTCGAACGAGCCAGGTGTGTTAATTGTTCGCGCGTTACGACAATATTTATCTACTATCATAGGCGGCAGATTAATATCGCGGGGCGTGAAGCGCTGGAAGGGCCATGCGCTCGGCAGGCTCTCCATTTATCTTCGCTATTGGAGCGGCTAAGTGGAAGAACTTACGTTTACGGACCGATAGTAGTTTGTACGTTCGCTTCGATGGTAGACGCGTAAAGCAGTCCGTGTAGTTTTCTCCAAGTCGGTCGCAATTATCCGACAATTTGGAGCCTCCCCTAAATCGACCTCTCACATCGAAGTGCTGTAATTTAAGGATCTGTCGTTTTTGCGCGCAACGCGACACATGTTATCAGTATGACAGCCGCTTCTGATCCCGGTGAGACGTTCTACTTGTCTGCACTGCTTCGTATATCCGTAAGAATATTATATGGACGCTCGTTATGTTTTTAATTTATAAAGTTTCGTCAGCTGCTTTATTATGTCTGTCTTGCATTCTGCACGTGGCCTGGTAAAAGGAAGTCGGAACAGTGAAAGTTTTTTTCTGGCGTTCTAAAGATGCCAAATGTTAGACCGCCCATGTAATTTAGATTTCTATTTTATCTTATACCTTCTCGCGTCACTATTATTTCTTTATACGATGTAATGATGTAATATAATATTAATATTTTACTTGCATCTGTAATACGAAATCCTTGTTCCACTAATGTGTTTTGTCTGATTTGGTACTGCTGTTTCGCGCTTCTCTCTATGCGGCTCAACAGTCTTATTAAGAAGAAGAGCAGAGAATGAGAAGCGAAGATAAGAACAGAGAAACATTTAATTTAAGAAAAATCGATCGTGGATCTTGTCGCAGAGAAAAGCGTTCTCCATTTTTTTACTTTCGAATGGCAGGATCGATGATAGGAAATGACGTTGTGATTGTTTCTGGATTTATCGTACTGTAGTTTTGCGCTTTGCGTAACTCTCAAGACCCGTTAAAGAGAAAAGCGGGGAACGAGAAGAATAAAAAAGGAGCGTTTAAATTAAGACTAACAGCAACGTGGACTTTGCAATATCTCCGGAGAGCAAAGGAGAGCGTTTATCTTTCTTATTTTCGAACGTCAGGATCGATAGTAGGAAATGGGGTCTCTGAGTGACATACGACCTCTTTTGCATACCGCGAGACTGTTTGGATGTGGACTTTTCCTTGTCAAGGAGGACGATATCGTGATAATGAAGTACGGTGCTATTTATTCGGCTCTGTTTGTACTCCTGTACATCGGCCTCTGCGTCGCGAATTTGTACATGCTCCGTTGGGACGACGTGCTCGGGCCGAGGCTGCTGACGCTCACCGTGGTGAGGACAGGCCTCTCGTATGCCTGTGTCTTCAGTGACATCGCGATGACATTCTGGTACAACTGGAAGATACGAGCTGCACTCTCGCATTTACGCATTTTCGACCGAGCGACGAAATATAAGGAATCTAGACACCCTTACAGGATGCGTTATGTCTGTTGGGCACTGTCCATCGTTATTTTGTCGTATTGGTCGATAGTCGGGTATATAACGTTCTGGTGAGTACTAATAATTTTTATATAAGCGGATATTGAAGTAGAATAATAATTATTACAGTACATACGAGTATAAAACAGATTTATGGATTTAATTATAATATTCTTTTATAATATAATATCTTATAATAATATGAATGGCACGACAATGTATGAAAAAAAGTTTTATAAGCTCGTATCTTGGAATTTTATTTTAAATTCATATTATTGATGACCATTTATCACGTAATGAGTTTAGTATACAATATTAGATGATTATATCTGATTAGGTATTTATAAGCGATTAATTTACGAAATATAAAATTAATACTATATAAATAACAAAGTTATGATATGAGATATCAGAATTACATCGACAATGCAATCGTTATTTCGCAGATATAAATCTATCTTGATTCTTTCCATCATGTTACAATTGTCGTTCGCAGCGTCGAGGCCAAAGACTCCGTGTTCAATGGTATAACTTACGCCTTTGTTAACGCAACGCTGTCGATGCAGTTGATGACGTTCACTAGCCTGTCATCCCTCCTATACGAAAGATTTCGCCGTCTTTGTGACTTATTGCTCCTGCCCGAAGGTAGATTTATTGCAAAAGATGGTATGTTCTCGCGTTTATTGATGTGATAATAATTTGCTTATATCGCTAAAATCTGCAGCTTCATACTGTACCTTAAGAATCTTTAGCCGCTAATCACCATTTAAACCCAAAAATCGCGAAAGTGAAAAGGAAAAGGATTTCAAAGAAAAAAATGGGTTTATGTGAACCTTTTGAATCATCTATCAGTCTATCAATCATCATGCTTCTCGAGAAAAAAATTAGCAATATAAAATTGTAATCTTCTAATACCTCAAACCCTTCAATATGCTATTCTCGCCAGTTTTTTTCTTTAGTTTTTTCATTTTATGAAAATACTTACTGTCTACCTGTTATCATTAACAGTTTACTGTCTGCGTGTCGGCACGCCTACTTTCCCACGCGGTTTGACTGATGAAGATAGCCCTGACAGGATAGCTTCTGGAAAATAAATAACGACATTGACTTATCACTCGTTTTAAATGCAAATAAACAGATCTTTCGATAAAATGACGGAAGTAAATTTGATTAACGTTCAGTAAAATTGGAAAGATTTTATCCTTAATAGACATTAAAAAAAAAATCTTTCCACATTTATCAACTCATCTTTTATATAGACAGAGTCTAGAATACAGCTAGGACACAACTGCAGTATTTTAATCTTTTTAACAAGTCTTATATAAGTAACACTTAATGTCATAATCAACAGTTATCTAAATGCAAGCAGTAGTCAAATCGTCTCAAGAATGATCACAAGCAATATTGCATTGTTTAAACAGACGGCAAAATCATGGTGGTGGATCGATCGGCCAAGCAGTTCCGTTTGCAGGAGGTATGGTGGTTGCACTCGTGTCTCACTAACGCGACGGAGATGATAAATTCCGTATACGCGTGGCAGCTTCTACTATGGATCTCTAGTATGTCCTTCAATACACTTACACGCATCTATACAATTAATGATAACGGCGCGGTCTCGCAACCCCTGCTGATGGCGAGGGAAATTTTATTGGTGTCTGCTTGCGTGACGAATCTGCTGATCATTACCATTATTTGTCACGTTACTGCGGCCGAAGTACGTTGATCTAAACTCAAGGGTCTCTTTCTGATTGACAAATTTATTTCTTTTTTCCTTTCTTTTTAAAGGCTAATCGCGTTGGCAAGATTGCTTTTACACCGTCGTCGGCCATTCTTACCAAAAGAAATTTTACGCAGGTAAGAGTTCTACCAATTTAGTTTTATTCTAACTCTAGTCTTTTATAAAATATCCTTTTTATTTAATTAAAAGACGGTATATGAATAATTAAAATTGTAATAAATTAATTTAAATGTAGAAAATTTAATAGAATTTAGTGAAAATTAATGCTATGTAATTGAAAAAAAGACACGTTCAATCTATTCTACTATTACACTATGAATCATTAGCAACCGACCGTTTCTAGTAATATTCTAATAATGAACTTCTTAAAAAATCCGATTAATTAATTGATCCGATAATAGATATAATTGAGTCATTTTCTAACAAAATGTTTATAATTTTCATGTATTAAGTTTTATTACTAATTATTATTAAAATATGAAATGATAAAATAGTAATAAAAAGTAACAAAGAAAATTGTTCCACATCGGTTTTGTTCTAAGCAGCTAACCTTTTCTGTTTAAAGGTTAATTAAAATAGAATTATCTATTTTAATTAATCATGTTAAATAATTGTAGGATTGCAGTGTGGAAGCTGTGACCTACTTCCAGCTACGGCAAGTGCACTTCTTTGCCTCTTACGGAATCATACGCATCGATCTTCCATTGCTTCTTTCGGTGAGTTCCGAGGAAAATAGTGTGTAAAATCAGTCTTTGTACTAAAATGTAAAATGTATATCGAAAATGTTTATATATTTATATACGGCACAATAAAGATGAACAAATCATTCAAGAACGTTGCAGTTTTTACCAGTGAATCCATTTAATTTGTCGCAGCACAAAATCGTTTCGAAGATTCTTTATATTTTCATCATTTTTATTTGTTACTTTCGCAGATAGCCTCTGGTATAACTACATATCTGGTGATCCTTCATACCGCGAATGTTTAGCGGCGATCCCAGAGAGATCCTCGATGCGCTGTAACTGCACATTCGATTGATCGGTTTATCGTCCCGCCAATTGCGTCTTCATCTTTCCTCTCGGCTTTACTGTGGAGTCAAAGGGAAAAGCCACGAAGACCTGCATACGCAAAAGGTAAAGAGGTAAAATGAGAACATTGTTAAGCTATTACAGTTTTTTAAATAGCTTGTTATTTTATATTTCTTTGATAATTTTTTTGAAACTTACTTATTTAGTGCAAAGATAAAAATTGTTTGTAACTGCTGTGAAAAACTATAGAAAACACTCTAGTTGAAATAAATAAACAAACACAAATTAAAAATGATTTCAAACTCATGGAGATCAAGCTCCTTATTCGTAAAATTTATTACAATCACTTGAATTTCTGCTTGTTAAGGATTATCATCAATCGAATTTACTAATGATGCCTCTCTAATATTAACAATTCGATAAAAATAGACTCTTTTAGTCTTCGCGTTGTTTTGAATTATTTTCCTTTTTCCGAAAAATAATGAGGCTTAAAGTACGAAATTAAATGAAATATACAAAAGATTTCTTTCTTTTTCTTTTTTTAAAGAAATTGTTTGCAGGCAACATGTCTCTGTCATCTCTGATATGGCAAATAATGAATAAAAGAGACATTTTCATAATTAATCTATGATTATGAACGAAACTTATTTTTCGTAATTGTACGTTAATCAAGCAAATGTATTCTGAAGAATATCAGCAAGAAGGAGTGATCTATATAAAACAGACATACTTTTGTACAAATTTCTTGGAAACAATGAAAACGGCGATAAAATTATCTACTCGCATATCTATTACTGGCCGTAAAAAGATTACGAGCTCTTCGCATTTGTATTCAGAATGTATTTCTTTGCTACTTTGTTAAATTACCTTTTATTGAATATCGTGAGGTAAATCAAGTTCGTCTCTCGTGTAACACATTATGCCTACACTTTTGAAATTTTAATCTCAATGATATTCAATGGTATTGCATCAGGTTGCTTAGGTATCAATACACAATTGTGTAGGTCAATCGTATTGCGCGCATGTGTTTAAGATTTATGTTTAGGTGAAGTATCTATTTCGGGATTTATTACAAAAATCGATCGCTTTGGCATATGATCGCTTTTGCTAGAAGTGATTAAAATAGCAAATTATTTTAATCTATAATATGTACATGTATTTAATATGAATAAAAAAATACGTATAGAGAAAAATTATAGAGAAAGAAAAATAATGTCTTTTATATTACAGTGTACGTTATTGAAAGAAATAATAATTTTGTAGAAATCTTTATAGGAAAATTTCTAAAATTATAATTTTAGAAAGAAAATTACTTTAAATAAAATTCTCTATATAGACAATTATTATGTTCTCTATAAACTAAAAATATTAAAACATTTAGTATGATTGAATCTGCTAATTTATTAATAATAAATAACAACCATAAGATATAAATTGCAAAATATCAATCGATTAAGCTTCTTAAACTTTTATTCAAATTCGTTTTTTTTTATGATATTCTCATAATATTTTTTGTTAATAAATGCAGAAGATGGAGATGGTAAAAGGCCGTTGATGAGGCCGAACATCAAAAGGATATCTCAAGCACTGGCCCCGCATAATTGTACCAATACCTTCGCCGCGGCTATAGTCGCCGCCGGAATTTCTACACAAACACCCAAGTGAAATAAAGCTGCCGCTAAACAGTCTCGTGCGTGCATCTGCTCCGACCGCGTTTCGAACTGGTGCCGCGACCCCGACGGCTACTGCAAGTGCTACCACCGCGAGCCCTATCCTCGCGTCGAGCTCGACGCCTGAGATAAAAGATTATTCCGCGAACGTAAAGTGCCGGAACTGCGAAGAAGCTGGACCACATTGTGCGCAATTGCCGAAACTCTCTCAGCGTGTACGTCGCTACCGCCGTAAAGAGTCGCGAAAACTCGGGGGGAAAAAAAGGTCGTTAAAGCGGATTTCTTGCCCGCCTTCTCTTGTTTGATGTGTAATGTTCACGATTATTTGTGAATATCTGCCGTTACTTTCTGTTTTGATATATTTTCGTGCGAGGCCTTTAGTCTCAACTGATTCGGAGAATCCGGTCGTATAATAAGATCGCACACAGAATATCGCAACGATGGCGGACAAGACTGTGTCATCGAAAATTGAAACTGTGGTCAAGATACTGTGGGATTTTTACGATTACTTTCATGGAGGCGACAAGGACTACTTGTTGATTATTCTCTATGCACCAACCGTACTCGTCGGGGTGATTGCTAACATTTTTGTGATCATAGTGGTCTGCAAGTATCATTTAAAGAGGTATGTAATTGCACATTGTACGGAGTTTTTTATTAAATTCAGAGTGCATTGATAACATATTATTTAATGTCTCATGTTATTAATGTTATAAAAAAGCGACGGACGGTGAAAATTAGATGTTCTCGCATCTTTTAAATTTTATATTTTTATTGAATTACATTATGCTATTGGATATATTGGATTTTCGGATTCCTATAGTTTCAAATACAAACGAAAGAAAGGTTGATAAAAGCAGGTACTGTGTTATGATTTTTTTTACCTTTTTGTCAAATCGAAGACTAATTAGTTTGCATCGATATCTGCGAAATAAGCAGTGCAACACCGATAGCCGAATTAGATAACGAAATTGAAGAGCAAGCGACACGAGATTGTTTCTTTGATGGCTCATTGTGACTTTACTGTGTATGCGATTTCTGCGAGCACTTCTCGCGTGGGAGCGTGAATTTCTGGTTGAAAAATAATCGAAGAGCTACTACCGGCAGCTGCTACGTATGTTCGTCCATTATGAATGCATCGCGGATAGTTTATTTGCATGATACGATGCTACGCGTATATAATCCGGAAATAAGCGACTCACGGATATATACAGCCGCGTGAAATACCTGTGCAGCCTTACGATCACTGCGCCAGAACATATATTTTTCATTAAAGCAATAATCTGCATCTTCTCTGCAGTTATTACATGAGCTACCTTGAAGATCAACGTTTCTATGAAATGCGAATTATATATTTGAAAATAATTTAACTTTTGGAAATAAAAACATAAAGTCACGAAGCTTCGCAATTTCATACCAAAAACAAAAATTTTTTGCCATTTGTTCTTCTTTTGTCGGACTTACATTCTGAAATTTAATATTCTACGAACTTCATCTTTATTTGCAAAAGTATATATCCTTTTTCTTTCTTGTCCATTCTTAAGTGAAATCCATTTGCTTAAACATTTCTTTTGATAAAATATCAAGTATTGAACAAGAATATCATCAATATAAATAATAATTTTTTATTTATGGATAAGGTTAGCTAATACTTATGTTATTAAAATTTATAATTTGAATGACATGCAAACAAAAAGATA
>VBVR01003589.1:0-17083 GCA_011638315.1 Tetramorium parvispinum
TCTCCGAGGGAGCGATTTTCGGGGAAGAAAGTTCCAAATTAGACGCTCAGACCGGTCGATTATATCGCACAGTACGTGAAATGGCCGCCACGACTGTACACTGTCTTTATGAGAGTAACCCTCGTAAAGTGAAGAAGCAGAAGTAGAGGATCGAGGCACGGAGGAGGACGGAGTGGCTCTCGTCTCTCGAGTCTGGTCGCTCTGGACTGCGAATCCTTTCGCGTCGAGAAAACTGCCCTCGTCTTTTTCGTTTCGAGCCGCGAACCTGTCCGGTCTCTTATGTCATCGCGCCTATAAGTCTTTTGTGAGTAGTCTAGAAGCCACGTCGAGGTAATATGCGGAGGGACAAATGCGTTCCAAGTGAAAATAAATCAGCCCCGTGAGATCGCGATTCGTGATTCGACGGACGTGTAAATATTTTCTCTTCCATTCGCATTCTTTAGGCCTACAGTATAATTACTCCTTATATCAGATAGAGCGCTTCTTTTTCCCTACGCTTCTTTCACGCCCTTCAACGGAAAGTCACGTCTCACGTGCGATTAACGTGTCGCGTCTCTGATTTCTCTCGAGAGTTTCTCACGTCCCGGCGAGAGATGTCCTGCGGAGTGGATCGCTACCTTAAACAGGGGTTAGCGCGCTGCACAGCGGCTGGCGAGTGCGTGGCGAATGTGTTCTGCAGGGCTCACGGCTGACGGATTTTCAAGCGGAACTCCTCGCGGGCAGAATGCAGAACGCGCGAGGTCCCCGAACCGGCCCTATTGATTTTAGAGAACCTTCCCGGCGCGCGTGAGAGAGCGACGGAGAAAGAGATATACCGTCGGCAATTCCGACCTTCCCTCCGTCCCCCTCGTCAAGTTTTCGAGAAGGGTCACCCCGTAATTTGAATATACGGCACCCTTCTGCGCGCTCGCAACCCCTCCCGGCCAATTGCACGTTCGGCATATTTCGTTCGCCGTGCACAGCGCGGTACGTTCTCTGCTCTGCTCGCGCCTCAAATACGCGCGGATACGAGGTATTTTGTCGCGATATCATTATCGCGGTTTCCGAATGTCGAGTCTTTTTTTTTTTTTGCGGCGACGGAAAGCGGTAAAATTGAAGAATTTATCTTATCGGGGAAACGATGCGTAGTCTCAGTTATTAAACCCGAGTGTTTGCCTACACATCCGCGCACGCTTTTATGCTATCGATAGCGTCGCTGAAATAATCTCGCAAGCCGGCGTAAAGTTGATGACGAAGAAGAGACGAGATTCGCGGACTCAGCGTCTCCGCGTTTTTACACGTCGCAATTACGCGATTCGCGGGACGACGCGCGGAAACGGAAGCGGTCGATCGCGCCTGAGGTACACGCGAGCGGGAAAACGGATCGCTGTAGAGACGTCGATTACAAAATTAACCAGTTCCGCGAGCGGCGACGCTCAGCCGCCGCTGCCGCCGCCTTTGATCGTGGAACGTAATATTTTCGCCGCTCAGCGCGTCAGTGACTTCCTTTGTGCGCGCAAACGGAGTTTCTCGATAGTTCGGCGGTTTAACTCGCTTAGAACTTCGAATTCGTCGAATTTCCAGAGAACGCGGTGGCCTCGCCGCGGTGAGGCACGAGAGTTACGGCGACTTCCTATCGTGACGGCGACCGCGCGATTTTTGTCGCGAAAAGAGACTCGCACAGTCCTCTTTCTCTCTCTCTTTCTCTCTCTGTCTCTCTCTCTCTCTCTCTCTCTTTCTCTCTTGCGCGCGCTGCGCCGGCGTGAATTCCCGACGTAGGGAAATTCGCGTGCGGTTCGTGAATTTTCGCGGGGCCGGCCCACGATAATCCGGGCTTATCGATCGGCGCTCAGTTGCCAACTTGGCGAGTGGCGAACTCCCGGAATTACGAGTGAAATGCTCTACATAGCGACGCGGTTAGCAAATCAGATCCGCTTTCATACCTTTACACGGGAGGATACGTCGAATTCCGGCTAGACCTTCCGGTGGGCCAGACTTTCGCAATTCGACGACGACGACGACGACAATGTCCGCGTTCAACGCAGCGCGGAGTCGCAGCCCGCAGGCATCCTTCAGACTGCCGTGCCAGACGATTTTACCTCTGATCGAGGTGTAATGATTTTTTTTTCCTAGATACAAGCGTATCCACCGCGTACATCGTACGGGATACAAAGGATCGAAATGGGTGAACGAGTTGATTTCCACGTCGCCCATCCCTTCCATTTCGTTGATTGAGGCGTTTCGAGGGGGTACGAAACTTGCACGTCAAAGGGTTAAGGGGAAAGAGTACCGCGGGAACGGGGTCGGACTTTTTTCTTCCCCCTTCCTCCCCCCTCTTGGCTCGAGCTCGTTGTTCGAGTTTCGGGCGAAACCCCGGACGGAGTGGTTTTCATTGCCGCTACCTCGACGGTCGCCAAGCTCGTCGTGTAGTTAGTTGTATGGCATTGTAACCTACGCGCTTTCTAGCAGTCGGCATTAGTTCCCTGCTCGCTCATTCCCTCGTTCAGATTTGTCCTTAAAAACCTGTGGGGTCAGTGGTGCTCACCCTAGACTTGGCTTGACGCAACTATAATTTAGGAAAAAAAACGATGTAACTTAATTTTGACTTTATAGTCGTACGGTGGAGGCAAGTAAAATGTTGCTTTGGTTTTGCAATCGAAACTTTATAAAAAATTTCAACACTGCACGTTGAATGATATCGAGTCGAGTCGTTTGTAAATTTAAATTAAAAAAAGTTTTTATTTGGAGAAATTTATCCTTAAATTTATGGGGTGATAAGCTAACTAATAGTTAAATCATACGTGTGTCTTTGCTTTATCTTCAGATTAGACAAGTTCAGATGTATGATTTAACTATTATCTCTGTTATCTTAACAAAAAGTTGGAATAACTGGCCCATAATCTATTTTAAGCCTATAGTACTCGATAACATCGATCGATAACGATTCAATGCCTCTAATCCTCATATTTTGATGCAAACAAGTTATAGCGTTATAGCCTAGTTATAGCCTAATCTATCTATAGTACAGCATAATGTTGTTGAAGCACGAGTGACGATTAAAAAAGACGCACGATAATTCCGAGATGCCTCGTGCGTCTTCAGGTAGCGCAGTCGCCCTCAATCAAACGCCGCATTCCGTGGAAAAAAAAAGAAAAGTGACGTGGGAGGGAGGGGGGGGAAGGGTCGATTATAGAACAATCAGAAACGCCGGTCTGCTCTTTGTTTGCGCGAGCAAAGACAACAAAGTGGCGTTCAATACAGATTGTTCTGCATGCGCGCGATACGATTGAATTATGTATAAATGTAAGTGGTTAACGTTCGGTTCTCATGGCGAGACTCGGCCCGGCACGACGCCCCACGTCGACGCGGCGCCGACGCGCGATTTGAGAATCGCTGACGCGCCGCGCAGACGGGGTCTCTCTCCGCGTCTCTGCGCGTATTCGGGACGCGGCTGCGGGCGCGCGCGCGCGCGCACAGGCTGCGGCGCGCAGGGTCACGTGACGGCGCGCCGCGGTGGGCGCCGTCGGCGCGTGATTGGTCGATGTCGCGATACGAACCCCCCATCCGGCGTCCGCGGAACAAAGAGACGAGGCTACCCCGTCCACGGTCGCGAGCGCTGCCATTAGAAAGTCGTCGGCAGTCGATGAACGCGGGAACTCCGCGAGCTGGACAGAGAGAGCGAGAGGGAGAGAGATAAAGAGAGCTGGGTCCGTCGGTCCGAACGTCGCGAGAAAGTCTACCGGCCAGTCTGCTAGGACTCGATACGGAAGGAGAGAGAAAGAGAGAGAGAGAGGAGAAGGTTCGGGAACATCATCCCCGATCGGCTCTTAGAGATCGACTCGACCCGTCGCACATCGGACCGTCCGTGGGTCCCGGAATCGTCGGGATCGATCCGGTGAAACGAAGCGCGTGACGGCGTGCAATTCGCCGACGCCGACGACGACAACGACAACGACGACGACGACGACTTGGCCAAGTGCGGAGCCAAGCGCGGAGGCGAGCGCGGAGCAACGACGCGTGGACGCTCGCCCGAGAAAGATCGATCCCGTCGCGTGCAACTGTAACTGTGCGTCGGGTCGCATCCTCCGGATCGGCGAGGATCCTCCGAGGGACGCTCCGGCGGTTAGCCCTTCGCGCTGGAGGGTCGACGACGTGCGACGAGCGCTGTAGAGTGCTACGCAGCGACGTGGCGACGACGCCATTTTGTGACTGGTACCGTGCGCTTCTTTCGGCATCAGCGCCGTCGAGCCTACTCATCGCCGCGCCGTGACCCGTGACACGCGCGTATCTCCGATCGCGTTCGTCAATAAGTGTAAGAACCACGACGTGGAGCGCGTCCGGGTCTCCGGAGCCGTGGATCGCCAGAGGCAGCGACGGAGAGGAAGAGAGAGAGAAAGAGAGACAGTGTCCGTGTGCTCGAGCAAGTGCGTCATCGGCGTGACTCCCATCTGCACGCCGTCAATCCCACCGCGCTAGAAAGAGAGAGAGAGAGAGAGAGGGTTCTATTCGATTTTCATCATCGTCGACACCGTCGCCCTGGGTCACCATCGACCATGAGATTGGAAATCGTGTCGGCGGCTGATTTTCTGGTGCACTTGCTGCGCCTGCAGGCGGGTCAGCTGTCGGAACGGCAATTGGAGATGTTCAAATCGTCGCTGACGGAGGTGCTGCGCCACCGTTACCGGGATCACTGGTTCCCGGATCGGCCGAATCGCGGCTCCGGGTACCGTTGCATACGTATCAACGGTAAGATGGACCCGGTGATCGCGCAGGCCGGCGCGAATGTCGGCCTGCTGCCGACCGTCCTGCACAGCTTGTTCCCCAGCGAGCTTACCATGTGGATCGACCCGTCGGAAGTGTCATACAGGATCGGCGAGAACGGCTCGATTTGCGTGCTGTACGAGCGCACTGAGGCCGAGAGCGCGGAGGAGATCTCCCAGCAGCAGCAGCATCAACAACAGCAGCACCAGCATCAGCAGCACCAGCATCAGCATCAGCACCAGCATCAGCATCAGCACCATCATACGCAGCAGCATCAGCAAGCGCCGATTATGCCGCCGGCGCCGTCGCAGCAGCAGCAGCAACAGCAACAGCAATTTGAGAGCTGCAAGGACTCCCTGCTGCTGGAGCACACGCAGTTCAGCGAGCAGATCGCCGCGTACGTCTCCAGCTGAATCACCGGG
The DNA here is from genome assembly GCA_011638315.1 of Tetramorium parvispinum. Lineage (NCBI taxonomy): Eukaryota > Metazoa > Arthropoda > Insecta > Hymenoptera > Formicidae > Tetramorium > Tetramorium parvispinum. The sequence goes on from VBVR01003589.1 coordinate 5,163, forward strand.
CTCGCCGCCGCGCTCGCGTCCACGCTCTCGAAATGATCTACTATAAAGCGCACGTGCATCTCGTGATATGTGATATCCCGTGTGTCGCGTCGGACCAAGGTCCGCGCGCTCAACCTTTCGTGGACTCCAAAACGTGCGTGCGTCCCTCCTTGCGTCTTTAATCGTCTTCTTTCTTCCCCTTTCTTTCTTTCTATTCTTTTTTCCTCCCTTTCTCGGTGCACCGAGAGTCTCGAGCGAAGAGTCGGTCCACCTCCATCGCCGTCTCCTTCCTTCCCACCCCCACCCCCCTCTCTCTCTCTCGTCTCGTCTTCTACGGGAAAAGAAAATAGTAAAACGGAGCACCATCGATCGATGATCCGCAGCGTCGCAATCTCGACGCGCCTTGTCCCTCCGAGCGAGTTCCTGCTACACGGGGAGAGTCCATCCTTCGGGAGACGCGAGCTTCGTCCACGCGCGTCGGTCGATTCGAACTCGACTCTAGTCTAGTCTCGCGCTTCTCGGTCCTCCTCTCGCGCACGAAGAATCTCGAGAGTGAGCGAGAAAAGGCACCCTTCGAGGAGAGAAAACAGTGTTCCACGAGCGGCTAGTCTGTGCGCGATTCCAAACGCGCTCGAAGGAAGAAGAAAAACAACTGTGTGTCGTGATGGATGAGCGAAGAGAGGGATGGAAGTGGATCGAAGCGCAGACCAGTCGACTCTCGTTCATCCGACGCTGCTCCTCTGAATATCGTCATCGTCATCAGTCTCGCCCTACTATCGGCGAGTCTTTTTTCGCTGGTGAAGGATCTCGCGGCGAGAAAGAAGCGGAGCGGAGCTCGGAGCTCTCTCAGCGGCCGACTAATTGATCTCAGCACCTCCTCCACCCGCGTAACCTCCGAGTATCTCTCGTGACGACAGCAGCCACGCGAGGGAGGAACAACGAAGACCAGCCAGCCTCATCGCCCTTCCTACGTTCTCGAGGGAGTAAAGGAACTGTACTCATACATTTACATATGATACACACGATTATATACATACACACATACACTATACATGATTTCTCTGCTCTCGCATCCTCCCGAACGACCAGCGTCTTTCTTCCACGCACTTTTTGTCACCGTCGGATCTCGAATTAAGGCTCGTACACACCGCGATGAGTACATTACGATGCAGAAACGCGCATTTTAAGGAAGCGATCGATCGCTTTATGCCAAATACTTTTTGTCTTGAAAAACGGACGCTTATTTTTTTTTCTGAAATTCTGTGAGTGATACAATCCCGCTGGTTGTTCAGTCATTTAGGGTATTCGAGAGAAAGTAAGCGTGATTACGTCGCAAGTCATTTACGATTAGATTCAACAATTCTTGCAGTGTATATAAACGAACATTTTTTCCATATTCTCCATCTCGCGTCGGTTTGTATGATCGTAAAATTGAGAACCACAAAGGAATGGGACGAGAGTCAATCGTTTTCCATTCCCGTCGAGAATTTTCTCGAACCTCGCACTGTCAATGCAGATTACCACCGAGCCACACACACACACACACATACACATAATATTACACACACATAGACACAAGAGAGATCCCTGAATATATTAATACATTAATAATATATTAATACAAAATTAAAGACACCAGATACACCGACGAGTTTTGCACAAATGCGATGCGATGTATCTCGCCGTGGATCAGAGCTATCGTGGTGTGTCAAAATCGCCGATGTTATTTCATCGAATTTGCTCTTCGTTAACGTCGTTTTCCGCGAGCATCTGTAAAAAAAATGCATTAAATTCACGACGTCACTTGCTCGCATATATATTCTATATAGTATCGCGTGTACCCTAATTTGTCGACTAATTTCGATTTTCTGGAAAAATCGAGCGTAGAAATTCTCGCAGCAGTACGATAACAAAGTTCCAAATTCGATGAAAAGTTGCGAATTTTATTTTTTCGAGAACGGCTCTCAATAGTACGAATCTTAAGCGTTTTCACTATTCGACAGCGATTCTCAACGGTATAAATCGCAAGCGGTTGTCTGAATGTGCATACCCAACACACACGAAACACCCACAGCCACACACGTACAAATTTTACGAAAGCGCGTGAGTTATATGTACATATTATATATATACATATATATATATATATATATAAAAGCGTTATGTATGTAGAGCACTGTGTACACGCGCGAGGGCGTAGGAGAGAAGGGAGTTGAGCGTAGTCGCCTCCGGGCGTGTACATAACCGACGAATTGTATATTATATCCTTCGCGTGAGAGGAGATGGAAGAAAGCGGGAGAAAACACGACGGTGTATAAAATTGCTGTGATTTTATCCACGGGAAGGCACCCGGGCGTGTTTTTACTATGGAGAGTCGGTCTCGGATGGTGAGTCGCTCGGTGTGCACGGTGTGTGCGAATGCGAATGTTTCTCCGCTGATGTTTCGGGAGTGTCCGCGGGAATGATTCCATGAGAGAAAGAGCGAGAGAGAGAGAGATAGAGAGAAAATGATCGAACGCACGGCGCTCACCCAATACGTAACGCTCGCCCGCTCCGGCAATAATAATCGAGTTCGCTCGATTAATCACGCGTCTGCTTCGTGCTCGCGGCATCGAAATCTGTTCAATTACCGTTACTTGACGAACCGATAGATTTCGCGTTAATAACGAGAACAATATTCGACGGACTGTTACGAATGCGCGACTTGAGCTTTTTGCCCGTGAAAAATTCAAATTGAAAATTTAATATCCCGTTGGAAATTTCTATTAGTTTTTTCTTTTCCGGATGCGTGGGAATGGAGGTGAGAGTTTGCGCGTGGAAGGAGTGTATGTGTGTACACGTGAGTGGCGTGCGATATGTACGAAAGATCGAACAACTAACGGAGGGTGACGAGGGAGGGGAAGAGAACCTATCGTGTTCGGTGTCGAACGAGAAAAGGCTCTGTTGTACGTAGCAATTATAGAAACCATGTCTGTGATTATACTAAGAATAGAGCGACAATATAAGCAATTTCCGTATATAACGACCTAAACACGAGCGGCGTGTGCGCTTACTATACATACCGGTATGTAAATGGTACATATACTATGTTACGTATACACGTGCAAAGAATTTTATCCGCGGGAACGCGCGCGCGCTTCGCGCTTTTAATCGGGTCGTCAATTCGGATCGGAGCTGAAAACTCTCTCGCGTCTTTGTATTCCGACCGGTCGACTCATTTGTCCTTTTTTTTTGTGCGTCCGTAAATATCGCGTATTCGAAAAGAAGTAACGTTCCATCGGAAGAAATCGACATACTCTCTCGAGCATCGAAAGCCAACGGTACAAAATCCGCTTCGAAACTTGAGACGACTCGTTTAAGATCGCTGAACGCGCTCGCGAACGGCGGAAGGATGAAATCGACCTCTCCACCTCGCTCATACGAAACTCCTCGGTCCTCTTCGTCGCTTTGACGTCATACGTCGAAGTGATCAGAGACTTATACGCGCGCCAACGCCGTGTGTATTCATTAACACCGCCGCGACAAAATCGATCGATTCGAAAAAAGGCTTTCGTTGTTGCGAACCGCCATGTATGACGTCAGAACAGGGGGACTGTGCTATATGCGATGTGTCGACGGGAGGACAAAAGTGGAATAGAGATTATTATCGTTTCCTTTGTTTTTTTTTTTACATATATCGGGGAAATACACGCTCCGATCGTCCATATCGGTGGCTGTAAAACACCAGCGATCTCGAATATATAATCTGTCGAAAGTAGTGCGGGACGAAGCCGGAGAGAAAGTGTGAGAGCCGGGCGGTGAGATCTCCGTTGCGTCCTTCGAGGATTATTTTGCTGCTGTCAAGATACGTTCCTTTTCCTTTGTTTTTGATTTCCACCGGAAAACGCGGGTTCGAGAAGGGCGTGCTCGTTTTTGCGAGAATTATCCTATATATCTCTACGTTATTCATCCGTTCCCACAAGTATGCAAAAAATATCGACGAGTGTTAAGGGAGAGCGACAGAGGGCGAGAAAGAAAATAAGACGAGTGCGTTTAGAACGAGAAACGATGGGAAGGGAAGAGAGAGAGAAAGAGGGTAGGGCGAAAGAGGAGAAATGCGAGCATATACACATTTACTTTGCGAATAAATTGTAATTATATATATATATATGCGCATATATTATATATACATAATTATATACATATATATATATACACACACACATCTTGTAATTATACATATATATAGAGAGAGAAAGAGAGAGAGAAACAGAGACCTTCAGGAGGAATTTGTACAAATCCGCTGGGATAAATCACCAGCAAGTCTGTGATTTTAGCTTGGTTACTAATTCAGTATTTTTTTAAATAAACGAGACAAAATCAAGATAAATCATAAAAAAAGAAACATGATTCGGCCCGCGAGAGAGAAGGGGGTTCGCGAGAGAAGGGAGGAGAAAGTTTATGAAAGAGAGAGTGTGTGTGGTCAGACTGAATGAAAGAGTGAGAGAAGAGAGAGCATATGGTTGAAGTATGGAACAAGAAAGATAGAGATAGAGCCGGGGAAGGGGAATCTTAGAATTAGAAGCTTGCAATAAAATGATGTAAAATATCTTGAAAAAATATTTCTCTCAGCAACTTCGCGATTCTTTGACTTGTTTTACGAAAAAAACATACTGAATAATTCTTATTTACTTTACGATCGTTTTGCTGTTGTTCAAGAAAACGTGCAATTGTTGAAATTATAATTACTCAAATCGCAATGGTGTTACATTAAAGTGGCAACGTGCTCGAACGAATGGAAGGAACGTGATGTACCTCGCGTTAAAAACATCGTCGCGATAAAGAAGACAGGAATCGCTTCTCTATCTCTTAGAGCCTGTGTGTCACTAACGTCAGTTAGCATTACTCGTAATTAACTATATTCTTTGTTCATCTTTATCATTATTTCCAGTGATGCAATAGGGAAGAAGACAACGAAGAATGTTAAATCACGTTCTGAGCCGATTGCCGTTGGTAAAACTGGCTTTTATTATGAAATTATCCTCGTTGCATCAGCTTTGAATTTACTTTGTTCAATCGCGATGAATTATGATTGGAAAATTCTGGATAATTACAGTCCGTCTCGAAGAATAGACGTATCCAACGTCACGTTTCTCGAATCCTCGTTGATACGTTGTCATTGGTGACCTTTGTACTTCGACTTTCTAGATTTTTCTTCCTTGGCTACGCATGAGAAAGAATTGCGAATAGCGAAAGAAATGGAACTCCAGGACCGGCTCTTTGTCGAGTGCTTTCCCTTTCTTTGGAGAAATCATTTTTCGTTTATGCGAACAGTAGAAATGAGAGAGAAAGATGGAGCGAATGGGAGGGAGATGATAGATTCTTGGTAAAGTAAAATTGCAACGGGGATTGGTATCAAAAGAAGGAAGAAAATAAAAAAATGTGAAGAACAGGGAGAGAGAAAGAGTGAATGAATGAATGAGCGAGCGAATGAAAGAGTGAATGAGAGGGAGAAAGAATGTGAGGGGCTAGCAGGGGTGTTCAATTCGATCGAGACGGGCCACGGGTCACACGATAATACGATTGTGATGACAGATTACTTATGCGAATACTGTTGATTAGCGAACTCGTAGCGATTTCGTTTAGCATATTCGTTTAGCGTTGTAGGGAAAAAGTGAGATAACAGCTACTCGTGGCCCTACGCGATTCGAATACGGCGCTGCCCTGTCCAGCCGATGCATCATTCGGAGAGAACGAAGGGAGAGCGCGAATAAAAAAGATCCATTCGTTTCTGCGCGTTGACTGCGAGCGAGACGTCACTCAATGAATTCTGTATAAAATTCGCTTTACAAGTCTACATGCATGTCCATGAGTATATACACACAGATACACGTGTACACAATCGACACGAACATATACGTATACATAAATCGCGAATACTCGAGACACGATACTTACATACGCGATACCCGATACATTACACACATACTCGAATCTGTAGACTCGTAGATTTACTATTAATTATAATGAATTATAATTATCTATTATATCAATGTATAATTATATTTAGTTTTTAGGTTTATGATTATATTGGCTAATTATTTCCCGCTTGTACATACGCCGTGAAGCTCCAGAGAAAAAATCTTTAACAAAGAAAATCTATAATTTTTTCGACTGTTTTTGTACAGAGATAATAAAAACAAAAGGCCTCGTGCTTATGAAATTTCATGAATATAAAAAAAACACGTGTGTCGATCAATCTCTATTATCCCGATCACCTTACCGAGCGTATACTGTTTCATGCTGTTTGCAATATAAGGTAGAGATATAAGAATTCGCGTGAATTTTACGCAATCAGCATAATCGACCGTAAACATCGTAAGACGACGTTTTTCGACATTTTCAGACGAACTCTGAGTAAATCAATTTTAGCGTCTCCAAATTTACTTCGCATTATTGACTGGCGTGCAATAAGCTCGACAAATATGCGAATATACTTAATACTGAAGCGATGCCATTTGCCAGCGATGATTGCGAAATTCTTCGAATTATTTGAGACGTTAGCGCGTCGTATCTGATGTTTGGCAAATAAATTTCGTAAATACGACGATTTCGCTAGCGAAATTGTTTACTTGGCAGATGCGAGGCTGAATATCGATGATTTATCAACAATTCCGGTGAGGCGAGTCCATTTACATCGCGTTATCGGGAACACTTGCGGAGCGATAAATAGTGCGTAATTTTTTTTCACATGTGTCGGCATACATGAACGGGAAGATAACTTTTTCAGCCGCGCTCACGTTGTCGAGATGCATGATATAGCTATTCTCGGAAATATTTCGATCGAGATAATTCGAGAGAACACTTGTAGAATCAAAATTGCATGTGTCATTCGTCAGTAATGTTTCTTATCATAGAATACTATTGTTAAACTTTCTAGAAACGAATCTCAATTAATAAGTACTCTTGTGAAATTGTTGTATTATTTGTTCTATACATAGCGGAGAAATAGTTACAAAGTAATTATTAAAAATAACAATTAAAAGTTAATAGTTAAATAACAATTAAAAGTAATAACAGTTAAAAATTAAAAGAGTTAAAACCAAAAATAAACTTTAAAAGTTTTTAATTAGATTGTCGATTAATTAATGAGACGATAAATAATGACATTTATTTGGAGTTTATAATTTTATTTAATTCAAGATCAAATAATCGCGAGAGAAATGTCGATATTTTTCTGTGAAAAATCTGTGACATTTTATTATTTCAATTAATGGAGAGACACAAGTGTTCGCACACAGTCGAAATCATATAAAAGAAAACAATTATATAGTGCAATTTTGAATCTATCGTTTTGATCGTAAATATAAAAATAAAAATAAAAATAGGAAAAGCCGGGAAAGAAACTTTTTTCTGCAGTTATTCTCTGATTTCTCATATATTTATTTTAAATTTTCATACTCCGATTATGACATCGTTGTTTTCACATTCTTCCAAGTCTTCTTGTGTTTAATTACAGAGCTGACGTATTTCGAGATGAGCGTACTGAGCCAACATTTATCGCACACGTTTCGTAACAAGAGACTTAGAAAAAAATAAGAATTAACCGTGAGATAAATTGATGTTACTCTCGACAGTTAATCATCGATAGCGTAATCGAGTCGCAAATTTTAAAACGCTAAAGAGAGATTGGAGTTTGTGTTGTTGCGACGCAACTAAAGAGGATAGAATCGAGTGGCAAGGAATAAATTCGATACGCGAGATTCATGAATCGTGCATTTTCAAGTCGTGAGCGTCGGGGCGAACCTCACCAGGAAAGAACGAGGATGAAGTACAGGCCGATAAAATGAAAGGAGGCAGTACCACAATTGCTGAAATCTCAGAATCTGCGCTTCTTGTCGCGTGTGCTCGAGTTACCATCGTGACGATCAACCACTGATGCGAATTCTGTTACAATGTAACGACTGATGATTTCGCCGCTTCTGATTTGAACACCGATCTCGTTGAAGCTACCGTTCTGCGCTCGTTACGAACTTCCCGTATATTCCGCGGGATGGGAAAAGGTTAATGGATCGCCTAAAGGCTGCGCGTTAATATCGTCGTCATAGTTGCGTTTTCCATGAGCGACTTGGTTCAACAACCTGACGAGGCATTTTTAAGATTTCACGAGGTCTCTAGCTCTTCGTCGCGATGTAGGACAAATAGGAAACAGTTTCGAACGGCGAAGAAGTTGAGGCATGCGAAATGACAGCGAATTATTACTTTTGAGGAAGAGGGAACCCGAAAGGAATAAGAGACCGCCGCCGTCGTCGTCGTCGTTGTCGTCTTTGTCGCCGTCGTCGTCGCCGTCGCCGCCGCCGCCGCCGCACCGCAGTCACCGATGATAGTTGTCGTGGAGGTCAACGTCGGTTGTTGCCCCGGCCCCTCTGACGTCGCTTGGCCCGCTCGTCGGTTAGTGGCCCCCTTGTAAGTTAGAATTGCTGATTCTGTTCAGCACCAAGTTCCCTTCCTCCTCGACTTCACTCCTCCCGCTCACTTGCTCTCCTTCTATCCGTCGTCGCCCTGGGCATCCGCCTCTGCCAATCTTTTCCGCGCGACCTCCTCGCCGATGCTGCGTATCATACTTTGTTGCCTGCCAACTGCACGCCATTCGGCAATGTTGCGTAATGCCTCCAAGAGATCGTCGGGTTGCACGACCGGCTCGACCGACGATGAACGTCGCGATCCTCCGAGTGATCAGCGGGAAAACCGCACGATTGAGGGAAGAATATGGTGTCGCGTAATCTTGACTACTCGCGGATGCGTAAGCTAATGCAAGCGGATAGACTCTATAAATATAATGAGCAATCGTTTCTTTTATAATTTTCTAATATGATCGCGAGTCGCGAAGGCGGAATGGACGGCTCGTGAACGAGAGAAGTCTGCAGTGATACAGTGATGGCCAAAGGCCCTTCCCTCCTTCTCGCGTCTTCCTCCCTCTCGCCCCTCTGTCATTAGCGGAGACTCTCGTTCTCGCTGTTTCGTTTATTTCAAAGGCGAGTCTTAATTGCGCTTATCGATTGCCGCGGCGAAGGGAACAAGGTCCTCCTTTCTTGTCATTCCATCCGCCTCTCTCTCCCTCCCCCTCCTTTCTCTTACGCTCGCTCAATCACACGCTCCGCCTCTTATCAGTGAACAACGGCGAGGCCTCTTCCACATCGCCGCCGCTTTTTTCCTCTTTTCTCCCGCCGCATATCCTTCTGTCTTGGGACGCGGCGCATTGTCCCACGTTGAAGTGCCCTCCGCTCGCAGCTGCAACGTCGTTCTCGCGCGACTTGTCGGAAAGCGCCGCTCGCGCAAATTGGCGAGTCCGACGCGTTTCAGCTCCACTCCAGACTCCAATCTCTTCGGGATTGTTCGCCGCCGTTGCAGGCTGGACCCAGCGATCCCGTTAAAAGCGAGCGCGAGAGAATCTCGCGGGGAGGCGAACGCGTTTATTTATGCGTAATCGAGTACTGCAGACGTAATTTATTTACGCTTTTCTTCCCCCTTTTATCCACAATAGTTAAACCGTTTTAAGAAAATACCAAGTCCCGCTTTGCAGTTTAAGCTCCTCTCCGCAGCGAGGGGGCGAAATTGGCAAGTTTTAATTACCCCGCAACCGTACTTACGGGTTAATCGGCCCGGGGAACACCGGCGGCTTTATAGTGCCCGGAAAGTTTGGTCCGCCCGCGGACATTAAACGCGGCGTTTCCAATTACGCCGCATGCATCTCGCGTCTCTCGTCAGTGTGCGCCGCGCCGGCCGACGTGTGCACGCGCGCGCGTTGATCCGCTCCGAGTTTCGCAAGCCCGACGGTCATTAACCTTACGCGAAAATGGATAAGACGGTTCGGTTCTGGCAACGTCGCCGCTCTGTTACCTATAGAGAGTATGCGCCGGCATATATACGCCGAGCGTACGTATAAGTACCCGCCATTAAAAGGTGTCGCGCGATACAAGGCGTTTCACACGTCGCGCGTACTTCAGACGTCGAAACGCGAAAGCTAGCAAGGCCGGGAAACGCGGTCCTTTACGACGCGTGTATTCTGAAACAATAGTAATTCGTGCGAGCTCGGAAGGAACGTTTGTATATATTCCAGGCTGGGGGGGTGGGATAAACGGTAATGGCTCGCACGCCTAACACGTTAATAATCAATAAACACTCTACAGTGTCGTTTTAAACTTTAGCGTATGCGCGAGATGCTTTACGCCAACCGCACTTACCCGCCATCTCCTAAGCTTCGGCATATGACGAGGCGTGTATAATAAGATAACCGGCCTTGTAATGAGATTATCACTGTGCGCGACGCGCTACTGGCTCTCCTAAGGTGGCTCGATGGCGACAAGAGACAATTATCTTTTAAATGCGCACGATCGTCAGGTTAGGCTAACGGTAAAAGATACGTTCTACTACTAGCCAACGAGTGGAAAATAACACCGCTATCGGTAGTTACAAGTTACAGCTTGTTCCAGTTTAAAGTTGTTATTAAAGACCACCTTGCCGCCTCGTAACGACAGACAAAGCTAGGTGCGTGATAAGACACTCGAGTCAATTATTGCGTTCTACATTAATTTTCTAAATTACATGCATTATAATCTATTCTGATATATCGTCATCGCGCTTGGCTTATTCCCCATTTTTTGCGTCACAATTTACCTCGCAATCAATGTTAAGTGATTCACGATAATCCTTCGATCGGTATCGACGCGCCGTATCAATAGTCTCAAATGAGTTGCGGTGATTTATAAAAGATGATTTAAATGTCGACAGTAATCGCGTATCTTGAATTATGAATTAGATGCGAGAGAATAAACCAACAGTCCCGCGGTAATATTGATGATCAAATAAACGAGACTCTATTCAGAGAAGATTCACTCTGTGGAATTACGATAATTTTATCGTGCGCTACCCAAGATCGTATACAGCGTATGATTTTTCATTAACATTGCGACACTGCACGACGTATTATGCGACATCATGCGCGAAACGTTTCTATAATATTCTTCCGATGCGGAGTCATTGGTTTAAGGCCCAAGTTAGAAAAAAAGTTCGATCCCAGAATGGCTACCTCGCGCGTCATGATTTTGGGCAATCGGCGAGCCGCCTTTCGACTCATTTGCATTTTGATGGCAACGCGCTCATTAACGACGCTTTCGAAAGTTCGCGGTCGCAGTTCTCCTTTTATTACCCGGCATAAATGACTTCATTCGCGTGACTCATCGTCTCGCGTCTAGCGTACCAAAGTATACCATGAGCCGTGTACTGTAGCCGCACACCGACGGTCACTGGAAAATCGCGCGACGTGGAACAGGCGATTTCGCGAGTTCCCGAAGCGCGACCAATCGACAGTGTCGCTTTCCAGACACCGCTTGGGACGCTCGGGCTAGAACCCTCCAGATGCTACTCTGCCTGTCAGGCCTGACAGTTTTAAGCGTCCGATTGCACAAGAACCACTTTACCAGCGTATTTTTACATTACCGCGCACTCGGGGGACGGCGCGACAGGCTTGACGAGTCTATAAAATTCAACAGGTTATTCGTCAATAACCAGTATAAATAGACAGTCCGTAGTTCCGGCGCGTTTAATAAAAATTAATTTTTCTACCTGCGCTATCTAATTTCACGCTTTTATCCCCGCGCGGTTCTGAAACTTCTGACGAAATTCGACTGATCGATACGTCATCGAAGGAACGTTCTTCTTTTTTCCTTTCTTTTCCAACGAGGTATTTCGCAACCGGCCGAATCGCTCGCCACATCACTCACCAGGGACATTTATTCGTCCGAGTGTAATAGCGCGCGTCACTTTACGATGAGTAATAGCGTAACGCAATTCTCTACAACTCGGCGATAGATAGGGCTTACGATAACCACGTACACGGGCAATATTTTTCTCTTTATGAATATCAAGCGTATCGTTGAATCGTACTTTTACTGTGTCTACTG
>VBVR01003590.1:0-17076 GCA_011638315.1 Tetramorium parvispinum
GTATATAAAAATTTCATAACATTTGAAATTTTAGTAGAAATATATTATATATAAACATTTAAAAAATATTAAATATACAAAATAAATTTATAAATTTATAAAATAATGTAAAACATAATAAAGTATTAAAAAATATGAAAATGCCAATTTCACATATTCTTGTATAGCGATTATATAAATCTATGAGAAATTATATTTTGTAACAATATTATATAATATTGCAATGTAACGTACAAAATATAAAACCATGAATTTAATAAAGCAAAATTGTTTTTATGTTTGTCACTAAAAATTAATGCGATTATATTGCGAATTGTAATTATTACGTACACAATATAATTTCGTATTTGCTTCTAGCTGTATTATATGCTTAATTATTTTTATGTATAAATTTATATACGTACGTTATCATATTAATATTAATATTATTATAATATTAACATTATTACGTGAAATATAATTTTGATAAAATTATAAATTTCATGTTTTATACCTATAAATTTATACATATATATTCGTACGTAAACTTTTTATATCTAATTTGTATTTTAGTAAGAAAAAGGATTGCAAAGAAAAACCAGTTAAATCATTCAACTATTTCTAGTTTAAATAATTGACGTTAATTTCTAAATATTAGAAATATTAATATAAATTGCATAGAAAAAGTACAGCTAAAAAATATATTACTTGTTTGGGCTTGATTAAAATTGAATAAGATTACAGATTTATCATTTTGCAAAGTCCCTTATCGTCCATCAATGCATCTTCCGTCGTAACAATACCTGGACACGACCGTTTCCCTTCATGCTATATGCTCATTGCACTTCTCACATAATATATATAGGAATATTTATCATAAAACGAAATTTACGAACTAGACCGAAAAATTCTAATGTTTATTATGCTTAATTTTATGTTTATTTTATTTCGCGACGTAAAAGCGCGAGGGTTAATTTTAATTTTTAACAAAATATATATATGAATTTTAAATAATTTTATTAAATATATAAAAAATACTTATTTATATTTAGATTTATAATATATGTAAAAGAGAAATTACATTTTGTAAAAATCAAAAGCAGTTCTGTTAATATTTTATTACTTCAATTAATAGGTATTATGCATGTTACTATTGATATTTTTGTGCCAATTTTATATCAGTGCGTTATTATTATATAATTATAATGTTGCGAGTGTGTAATTGATTTTTATTTCGTGTAGGAATATCAATTATTATGTTTACTTCGAAAAAATGTATGGAAAACTGATATTAATATATTATAACTAATTTATTGATAACGATAGTATTATTCACGACTATAGAACTCATACTGACATATTACTAATATAATATTTTACATAATAATTAATAATTACTGTTTAAATACAAAAAGTAAAATTCCAATGCATTATAAAACTTAGAAAAGAATTATTTCCCTTTCAAGTTTCTTAATAGATTTATAATAAAATTCAAAATAAAATATTTCGATGTACTATAAAATTTGTAAAAATCATCAAATATTACTTTCTCAAAGTATTAATAAAGCCAGCGATAAGAAATTATTATAAATTATTTGTATTAATAATAATTACATCATTGTTAATTAAATTAGTTGTTGGTATTAATTATAATTGTAATGATATGATATCAATTTCTCCACATTGCGCCAAATTTCATCACGCCTCATTAAACAATTCTATTTTCTACCGCACGTACAACAAATAATATTGATCGCAACAAGCTCTAGGATATCGGTTGAACGTTACACTGTACGAGTATGTTATGTAGATATATCATTGTGACAAAATGCAATAAAGAAATGAAATCGCGTTATAATCAAAGTGATATTCAATTGCGAAACCGTTTTATACGTATATGCCAGCGCAACAGTATCGCGGCACAAGTATTATTGTCACTTGTTATACCGCCTCGTTCTATCTGCTATTGCTCGCTCGGCGAGATTTTGTAGCGTCGCGTACGACGCGTTCGACCTACACATAACTTTGACCGAGCTCGTACCTAGGCGTCGAACAATATGTTACTCACATGGTTGACTGGGTCGGAATGAATACGGCTGTGTGTACAATTTACACGTGCCCAAACTTCCTCACCCCGCGCAACGAGACTAAAGGGATAGAATTACATAGCACACTGTCAATACATAGCACAATCAATGTACATATATAATTTACAGTGTACAGAAATAATTAATGTATATGTGTGTGAATAATAAATATATCTTTCTCTAATAAATATAGAAATTTATTAGAGAAAGATATATTTGAATAGAAGATATATTTGTTGAATATAGTTAAACGCAAAAAATATCTAATTCTTTAAATAATGCTATTTTATTCTATTTTTTTATTTGCTACACCCCTTAATAATAATAATAATAGTAAATATCGTTAATTTTAATTCAAAATATAATTCTCTCTCTATAATCTCTATAAGCTCTTTATTCATTTTCATTAATTTGTAATTTATAATTCGAATGCAATTTACAACAGATATTTTCGTATAGAACACGTTGACTCGAAATCTGTCGAAGATTTGATAGATGATTGAAACACTGAGAATTCTGGGGGTATATAAATATTGACTGATTCGGTCAATTGCGACCCTCCACTGCAAATTTGAGCAGTTCGCCGTCAGTACGGCGCCACGGGAACCGATTAATCGCCTGCGGCGTTAATGGATTTAACGGGTAAGAGCCGGTTATCATCTGGTTATCGGCCTCTGCGGCGGAGGGTTTAGCCACTCAGCCCCTGGCACTTGTATTTCGTCCGGCCTCGATGAATATTGTCATAAAGAAAATCATACCGAAAATAAATCATCATTACGTATTGATGAGGAACCAACTCTCTGAAGATATATCAATTTCACACAAAGTCAATGGTTCCTTGAAAATTTTTTTTTTAATATAAAAAGAAACTATTTCTAATATATTTTCGAAAATAATCAATTCTTAATATTATTGTTTATTTCACAATAAATGAAAAATTGGATTTAATAAAGATGTTAAAAAGATTAATAAAGTTTTTAAATCTAAATCCATCTTGCATAATTACATTAACAATTCATATTAGAATTTTGAATAAAATTCTATTTTGATGCAAGTTATTATTGAAAAATCGATTTTTATATATGTATATTGATATATATATATATAAAGCTCGGGTGGTACAAATAATATAATAAACTATTTATAGAATAAAAAATACATAAAAATGCATACGTATGTTGAGACTGCATGGCACAAAGTTATAATAGAATTTTATTTCAAATTTTAACAAATCGTTTGTGCTTTTATGTGATCCCGAAATTAATTTTTATATTTTATGAATAACATATTGTATAAAAATCATATACAAGTGATAAATTCTACCTGAATTTTTGCTACACTGGGAAAAATGTTTTGTTCTGTGAACTAAAAGTTTGGTTGAAATATACCCAATAAAATTATTCAGTTGTTGTAAACAAATATGCTATTTGCTTATATTTTGTTATATCATTTTGATTTAGAGAACAAGACAGTTTTGTTTCCTAAACAGTTTTGTTTTCTAAACAGTTTTGTTTCCTAAACAGTTTTGTTTCCTAAACAGTTCTCTAAACTAAAATGATTTAACAAAATATAATCAAATAACATATTTGTTTATAATAAACAATTTTGTCGGATATATTTTAACCAAACTTTTGGTTCATAGAATGAAACAGTTTTTCTGATATATAACTTTCATATGTGTAAAGCCTATTGATGTTATATATACGTATATTATATAAAAACTTTTTCCTTTCCTTCCTAAGTTAATATGCCAAGTTTCGACGCGAAATAAATATTGTTGTGTAGTGATATCATGACGATCTAACAAATTTTGCATTGTCAGAAACCTTATGAAACAAAAAGCTGTGATAAAATGCACAATTTATCATAAGTGGTGGAAAAATATTTGAGATAATTCAAAAAATTTATGGCGATGATTATCTATCACGAAAGAGGAACGTGAAATACTAGAAAATGACGAACGTGATTCGAAACTATGAACGGTTGAAACTGCTGAAATAATCGAAAAAATGCGTGATTTTATTGCCAAACGAAATGTGACAAGCAAGATAATGACAAAGAGGAAGGGAACTATCTTCGCTCTATGACAATCAGTCATTTCATAGAGATTTCAACGGTATTTGGCACAAAAATGTACGTACTCGACCATCGTATTTGCCGGATTTAGGTCCTTGTGATTTCTTTTTATTTCCAAAACTCAAAATGCCACTTAAATGTTGCTATTTGGACGATGAAGCTATTTGGAAGATAGCATCCAAACAGCTATGACGCAAAAACCGTACCAAGAGCTTGCACATTCGTGCCAGTCGTTTTTAAATCGCTGCCATCGCTGTAGCGAGTCAGAAGAAAATTACTTTGAACAAACTAGTATAATTTTTGAAAAGAATAAAAATTGTTCGTTTTTTACAGCATTAGTTCGAGTAAAATTTGTTCACACCGTATAGAATTAGTTACTTAAATGCTTGAAACAATAATTATGATTTGTTATATTTTACAATTCTTATTGCTTCACGATGTATTACGAAAACGTAAACACGAATAAGACTTAAAATCTTAATAATCTAAAAACCCCAATTTGACGAATGTTATTTGAAACTAGGTTACTTTTGAACGACATTGAGAGATAAGGTAATCATATGAAATGCACTCACAAACTCGTCTAAAGCTCCTCGGCTATCATTACGAGAATTGTTTCATGTACTATTTCAGTTCCTGCTACTTTTCATCTCTCTTCCTAATGCAGATTACACATATGCACAACGCGCACATGTGAGGAATCATATAGGCATACACAGAAGATGTGTATACATATATGATTCCTCACATGTGTACCTATATAGTGGGTACATAAAGAAAAATGTGGGATCTACCGGCTACATTTATGATCAATAGTTTATGTAAGACGGAGCTCAGTTTTCTCGAGCATCTAAAGCTCGTTTTCGATATTAACGGTTACTCTGCAGATCGTTTGCATCATCTTTAAATTACACGCGAGCGGAGTTGGTATTTAATGGTTCCGGATAGTTCATGGTAATTGAGTGCATTACGATGGGGAACTAAGTTTCACCGTAAATGATTTATCGGAGTATCAGAGCACTCACGGTGGGATGTTAAATGGATTTCGGCGGTCTTTTATCTCGTATATCTCACTAAAAAAAAATGTACCTAACGCGACTAAAAAGATGTGCGAATGCTGGCTCGGGTCGATAAAATTTTAAAATAAATGAGGTTTAAACTGTTTACAGCGCCGGGCCGGCCGTTCTGGGCTTCAAAGGGTTCAATGTTTCACTGAGTATACTTGCATGCGTGCATGCACGCGTACCCTGCGGGAGTGTTTGTTAGCTTTCGCCGCGCGATTGAGATTAAACGTGCAATTAAGCTTCTAACACTGGAAAACACGTTGGACTCTCAGAGTAGAGTGGAAAATCAATATTAATTTGATCGATTAAAAATAATTGTTTATCGTTTACGATAACTTACGATAACATAGGTTTCGTAACACGTTACATAATTATTATATATATAAGAAAAGTACTTGCGTGCTACGTCCTTTTTCGAAATAATTTTGTATAAAAGGGAAAAATGTTGCGCTTCGTTCAGTATATTAAAATAGAAATAAAAACAATTTAAATTAACAGACGTATTTTTTTTGGTATGTTTTCTGTATGTTTATCAAATTATCTCAAATAAATAATGTGCGCAAATATCATTTGACTAATGATGTATTTTAGCAATTATTTTTTAACGAGACTTTAACTATGCAATTCATTCTTCTTCAATCCGTAAAAGTTATGACTTTACATCCTAATTATCTTAATTATCGACATTTTCCCTTTTGCAAAGATAAACATTGTTGCTGTCTGATTGAATCCTCTGCTTTTCCTCATTTACTTCCATACTCCTATTTTTTTCTCTTTAGCGCTCGATCGGCCGGTACGCAATACGCTATTGATTCCGTCGCTATTGATTACTTCTTGTACACGTTACATCATGGAGACTTATGTAATGGAAGGCGAGAGCGAGGGAGCGAAGCTCCTTTATGACGTTTCGAATCGCAGTGTAGTGCGGCTCGCACAACGGCCTTTCAATAGGCTACCGTCATTTCGTGCGTCCGTTATCAATCGCTTTGTAACGTTCAAACCGCAGTGCAGCTCTATCGCGAAAACGCATCCGGCAACCTGTGAAATCAGCAACGGAACCCGAACCAGCTCAATAGCGGTGGAGTCGACGAAGATATCGCTTCTCGGAAAAACAGCGAGGGTCGTTAAGAGGGAATCGGGAGACAAAGTCATCGATTGTACTACATATCCATTCGACGAAACGGTTTTCAATAAGATATTGTCTCGATATTATACTGTGATATTATTTTGCTTTCAAGTCATATCCCATTTTATGGATTCCGCGCGCTATAAAAGATGAGTAAATGGAAATGGTATCGGAGAGAATTTATTTCTGCGAAATTGAATGGAGAGACGAATTAAAAATAAATTGATAGAAATTTATTGCGCGACTGTCAACTTGTAAATTTTACCTGAAATTGCTCGGCCATCCGTGTATTTTATGAAATTCTTCGTAAACAAGTGTAATCGTCTCCGTTATTTTAAGATACCCCGTGAATGCCCCAGCTCTATTGCTAAATTCTTCTCTTCTATTGTATGACTTATTGATCTTTACTAGAACTCGACCATTAAGAGAAAGCCGGTCGTTGGGTTAAGGATGTCCTCTATATATCTTTATCAATGGATTAAGGTCCTTAGGATAGCCATGTCAGATTAAAGCAATCAATACTGCTTACTGACGGCAAGTATTGGGAAGCGAGATTAATCCATCCAGTGTTGAACATAAGCTGCTCAGACGCTATGCATTTGATTGGTTTATGCTGTCTTACATTATAAGATTATATCTGATCGAACAAACAGAAATTCATATAATTTAATAAAATTAAGAGACAGATTGGAATCACTTTCACGTAAGAAAGACCATAAATTAAATTGACTGAGCTTGATTGCGCGTGCCGAAACTAACTTCCGGCATCAAAATTCCTGCGATGAGTTAAGCGAGAACGAGGAACGCGAGGCATTATTCAGCATCCGTGTCAAGGATCAGGAGACGATTTAACGCGATCTACCATCGCCCGAACTACTCGTAATCTTGCGCCAGTCGTCGTGCGCGCAATTTCAACGGACTTCATCGCAACGTCCCATCTGCATCCATGATTCCACGTCCTTCGGGACGGAAGCGATTGAACCACACATAAAGGAATTTCGCGATTAGTGAACAGCCGTTTCCGCGTCCAGCCGATAAGATTTCGCAATTCGCGTGAAGGGAGCATAATTGCGGAAGCGTTATCGGACAAATCTGGCAATCAGCTCGTGCTAAGTCTTCCGTGTTAAAACGTGCACATATATCTGTGCACGTAGGACATTTTAACAGATTGTCCGATTTACCACTCATTAAAATGCATTAGTCGATGCAGGAAAAGTAATTTAAAGTCAGTAAAACCAAATATATTCTACAGAAGGGGTTAAAGCTATTATTGAAAATTTACGTAAATTTATTTCAATTTGCATAAAAGAGTTTACATAAAGAAATTTATATAGACTCATTATTAGATAGAACTTATGTTAGAATTAGGTAGAATAAATTCAAACTCGGTCTTTTTAGACATTTCTTCGAAAAAATTTATTATAAATATTAAAAAACATTGATTCCTTTTCAAATATTCTTCAAAACTATCTTAAGTTTGAATTTTTAATATTTGTTTAAAAATTGACAGTCTTTAATTTGATTTATATCACGATATTAAATTTACTCTCTTGCTTTTAAAGGAAATCTAAATTGGATTTAAATCTTTTATTTCCTGTAAAATATTATTGCTTCCTGATATATTAATTTTTTTAATATTAGCATCAATTATTATTTTTAATTCTGTGTAAATTTAATTAAACGATAAGGAAATAATAAAATTTTTATCGCAATATCTGCACCGTTCTACAAAACATAAATGCTGCTAGTTGTTCATTTTCTATTAGAATTTACACGTTACTATCTTTCCTATAAATTCTGTAAGCTCCTCCATCCGGTCGTTCCGGAAAGTAATTGAATCTGCAGCACGTAACATAGATGCAATATAGATACTATTATTATGAAAACGCGATTTGTGTTGCAATGCCGTTATCTCGAGGAAATGGGACGGTGAATGCGAGTAAAGTGTGAAATATATCATAACATTCAGACAATGCGCTTGCAAACGTAACATATTTAATATAGAGCACGTAAGCACAATAAATGTATACCTAATAGGCAAAACGATACAATCGGTATCATATAAAATTTTCTATTTACACGTGAAATTTTAGTTACGATTTCGCATGCATATGTTACAAAAAAAGCAATCATTAAAAAAGCAATAAGTAATCCGAACATTGAAAATATAACACACATAGCACGGAAAAAAAAGTATTGCACATGACATGCATAAAATTGCAAATAGAATTTCGTTTCACTCTCGAATTTTTTTTGTCGCAAATTATTATGCGCGAGTTCAAAGCGATCTTCAAATTACATATTTCGTTCCATTTTGCTTCTCGTTGCGTTATCAAGCCGTGTACGTCTACCTACAATAGTCGTGGCACGACATTATTTGCAGAACAGCATTATAGAGTTTGCTCACTCCAGGCGCTAACTTTCCCTCCCACCGCCCTATCCCCCCAATACACAATCTCGAGATTCTATTCGACGAGCGGTGAAGTATAGGAGGCGCACACGTGATAATTCGCGCAATGCGCGACGCTGAAAAGGATTAAGGCGCGAGCGACAGGATCGAAGATAAGGGAGTATATCCTCAACAACGGCACCGTTCGACACTCGGGCACGTGTATGCCAAGAGACGCTATGCGCGCGATGACAGCCCTCGCGGAGCTCTCTCACATAAAACTTTCAAGGATAACGCAATTTGAAATTTCACCATTGAGTCAATGGAGGGCACGTGTTCGCCATCCACTGTGGCTTTCCACTCAAATCTTCCCGTGAGTGTTCGTCGCGGGGAAACGAGAACTAAGCTTTTTTCTTTTCGACGCGCTGCTCAGAGTGGATGGATCTCACCACTACTGACAAATGGCACCGCGATACGCCATTCTGTATTCCGAGAATCAAGAAATCTCCATCCGCTCGAGCACTCGAACTGTCTGGCGACTACCAGACTCTCGAAACGACGTCGCTGATGGGATGCCGCGCGATTATCCGTCCCGACTGTGTGCGCGTTCTTTTGTCGCGCAGTGGAAAAAAGCCGCGATAAAAAAAAGCTCTCAGATGGATATTCCTCGTGTCGCGTTGCAATCGATATCGAGCTGACCGTGTTGGAGAAGCAGAGAGAAATGTTCATTTGCACGTAGCCGAAGGTTTCGATAGCGTCGAGTCTCGCAAGAGGAAGAAACTCGGTTCGATAATAAATTTTACTGTCGGAATAAATAATATATTCGACGGAGTTATTTCTTAATAAAACATTTTTCAAGAATTTTTACGTGTATATTGGAATTTTTTCAAGAAATTATCAAGTTAAGATTGTGAAGCTAATCTGCATCAGAATATTTATCGGAAAAAAAATATTATTTACATTGATAATTAATAATAAAATAAAGTTTATATGTATTGTTAATGCCAGCGTTTATTCGTCTCATGTCACTAAAGCAGTTGTATTATTCGAATTTAACCACAGCTATTGAGACTTAATTAAAAGAGATACCGCAATAATCTATTCATAATACTAATGATTATCTATTCATAATGACTAACTTATGACTATAGATTTACATAAAATTTTTTCATTTTATGTAAAGTGACAGTAATTTGCATATATTAGGTTCAATTCTCATTCGTTATCGTCGAATTTTATCTTGTCGTCTGCGACCCCTTAATGAAAACGCGTTGGAAACTCGAATGAACAATTACGAAGACATAAACAGGAATAGAATATTCCCGAGATGAGCTGCCGTTTTTGCGCGGATCGCGCGAAAAAAAATTCAAGCGAGAGGGAAGAAATGATTGTATCGGTGCTTTTGTACAGGTGATGCATCAACACTCCTCTTGTAAGAATTAAAACAGTGATTAGTGTCATTCTTAAATTACGACGCGATTAATTATCTCCCGAGACGCCGCTATTTGCATGCGAAAACAGCAGTGACTTGACCGCACTCGACGTGATTATTTCTTTAGATATAGTAATAAAGTGTCTTGAGAATATATTTTTTGTATCATCGCTGTGCCATATTAATGTCGGTATTGATGCTATATTCACAGAAATCTTGCGTCACCATTAAAATATCAAGGTCTCTTCTTTATTGTATCTTGAGATCGTTTTTATGACCCATAAAAGTTGTGGTTTTCGAATAATATTTAGTCTGACTCAGAGAACGATCATTTCTTCCTTTAATACTTATACGATAGTGAAAAAAACTAGAATATTGTGCATTTTTTAAGAAGATTAAGATTAAGATATTCATATTTTATTCTCTATAGTCAAATTGATATATTGAATATTTATGAATAATATACCATATATTGAATAGTCATATTGAATAATCTCAGCTTGATATTAATTGGATATTAATATCTCTTCTGATGCTCTATTTTTTAGGAAAATTTTTAAAATCTATATTTTAATTAAAAAGGAAATGTTTTTCAATATATACAACGTGTTAAATTAGTCTTCTATGCAAATTTTAAAGAAATCGCGAGATGAATGTGTTAGCTTTAAAAATGACGCACTGAGAAAAATATCGAAGCCTATTTAATTAGATAATCCAATTACATATTAACAAACAGATGGTTATATCCGATTCAAATATTCGGTCAAAATTGTTAAAATGTAAATAAATTCAATGGAATACCTGATCAAATATCAAAAAATTTTGGGTGAAGTGTAAATTAGATATGGAAGAGGAAAGCAAGAATAATAGGTTTGATGTACTAAAGCAACGGAGCGAAACCCTAGCGTTTCAGCAAGTATAAGGATAAAGCGCTCGTATATTATTACGGATAAGAATAGGTGGTTTATATTACGGTATCTGTTTTCGTGAAAGCCACAAAAGATGTTTCTTTAGGCGCTACTATGTCTTTTCAACCGATTGACCCGGATTGTCCGTTATCTCGCCACATATTTTGTTTACTTTTTATCATTTATGTATTCTACATGGGAAACGCGAAACTCTATAGATGTCAAAAAGCAACTTTGAATAAAATCCACCTAATTCATAATGTACATACAAATAAAGCATTGGAAATTACAATCTTATTATATCAAATATAATGAAAAATAATTTACGTGTCATAAAAATACGGAAAATAAAATATTAAAATGTAAAGATCTCTCACTCTTTCTCTTTCTCTAAAAAATATTTTTGTAATTTACATCCTTTAATATTTTCAATTTGATTTGTTCAATTTTATTCTATTTTATATTTAACCGTTTAAAAATCAATATGTCGAAATAGACCAATGGACAAAAATTGTCATGTAACATATATCGCACTGAAATATTTTCGAGAGAATATATGTCAACAATAAAAATTTGAATGTCTGCAAAATATTTTAAAAATTCCTATCGGTGAGAAAATAGAGAGAAAAAGAAAAAATTTGTGATAGTGAATGTTCAGTGAATCAATTGGAATACCTTTTAATTAAACGCATTTATGTTTAATTGCATTTGATTAATCAAGTTAATATTACAATCAATATTGCCCGAAAAATATCACTAAAATTAAATCCAAAACATTGATTGCGTATTATCAGTGCATGTAATTAAAACTATAGAATCTCTTATTATTAATCAATTTTCTTGTAATTTAATTTTAGTTACGTTCAGTTTAAATTTCCTTAATGCTTTATTCGTTAAAATACAGTTTTACAGAATATATAGTGTCGCAGTCTTAAATACGTGGATCTCTAAAGAATTCATAAAAATTTATGACACACTAGAGACATACAGAAATTCTCATCCTTCGCGACGCAAATTTTTCTGATTCACACTGTGAGATGAATGCAGTTCACTTTGCAAGCTTAACGAATTGTATATTACGAACAGAGAGTCTCAATGTAATATTACATACTCATTCTATGTCACAAAGTATTTGGACTTATTTTGAACATGAAGAAATCGTGATTGCATTGTGCATGCGAGATAACGGAAAAATGAAAAAGACATATAGAAGCAACACATAACTTGATTTCAAATAAACTTCAATTATTTAAATAAAAAAATAAGAACGATATATGTAATATTTAATCATGTATGTCAATTACATTAATAACATTCGTGCGTATCTCATCTCACGGAAAGTGTTTAATTGCAGATTGGAATAAGCCGTCGAATGATATCGCGTTCGATCGTGTTTTCGTTAAAAGTGTGTTTTAATTTATCGATGACATTGACTCAGCGTGAAAAACGGAGAGCGCTAACGGAATCCGTATTTTACTCCGCTTTACTCTCGTAGTGCGAATCGTGCGCACGTACGTCTCTCGAAATACGTGGTACGGAATTAACCACGGACTACCACACACCAGGAAGTCATATTTCAGTACTCGATGCACCCAATGCAGTTTCTACGGCAATCAAATTTTTCCGCACACGTCCTATGAACTCTCTACAGTTGGTATGTTTTGACGGAAATTTAACTGATCTGATGAAGGAACACAAACAAACTCCTACGTATTCTGTAAATGCTTTCCGCGTTTGTGAATAATGATTAGAACTGAATTTTAAGAATCTAAGTTTTTAGTATATCTTGATCTTTCGTATATATTAATATATAAATAATGAATTATTTTTTTGTACGGATTGTTATTTGTGATAGATTATTTTATCGTAAACTTAAATCTAACTCTCTGAATATAAAAATAAATAATTATAATATGCAATGGGTAAATACAATTAATAACATTTAAATTTCTTTTGAATCGTTATATCGTAAATAAATCGTATGAAAAATTAAGAATATCAGGTACTTGTGAATGAAAAGTATCGTTGATAATAATCATCGTGAGAGCTAACGAGATATACTTCGAAATAAATTAAAGTACATGAGCGTAAGTGATATATCTGTACTGATTCCGAGAGTTTTCAGATAAGAGAGAGAAACGTAGGTTAAATAAAAGATCACAAAGAGTGATTTTACCGTAAGCACTCTCTGCGTCTCTCTAAAAATACCGAAGGAGTAAGGTTCAACATCTAAACAAGTTTCGAACTCTCTTTCAGACCAAAATTAATATTAACAACCATGCTGTTATTTTTAATATCATATCATACATTATAACATGGAAAAATCTCAGATTCGCGTTCATCTTGAATTATGTAAATATTAACAGTTACGAAATAATATAATTTTGAAGTGATAAATTGAAAAAAATTGCAAGACAAGAGACAGACTAAGAAGAAAGTCTAAAATCTTAAAATCTTCTTTTCGTTATCTTCGATCCTGTCAAACGTACGTCAATCCAATTAAATGACGAATGTTTGACTATCGCGAATGCCTACATAAACATCACACGATGGTTTCTTTGAATTACTTGGCCTCAAAATCAACAATTTCCAGTTGATAGTATGAATGCCGAACATTTACTCATCTTTGGTGAATTCGAGATGATAATCAAACAACACGTTCAACAAACTCCACATATTGCATTTGCCGACGTGCCTGCATTTTGATCTTTGCATATTTGACACAGCTATTCCAGCGAATATACAAAAGATGTACCTTCCGATTATTTTCAGAAATTTCGAAGAAATGAAAAATCGAATGTTTGCGCGGTGAAATAGATTCTCTTCTCGGAGAAATAAGAAAACCATTTTCTATTAACTCATACGTATTTCTAGTGTATATGTAGAATAAATTCTTTCAGAATACTAAAATTTTACATTATAATATTGCATATTATTATTAACTAATATACCTCTCTTTCTCCTTCGTGACTTAATCGTTTAAAAAAACTGAAGATCGAGTTCTTATATTAGTTTTTCTAAATCTCGATTTCCTTTCCGGCTCAGAATGATAAAAGAGACCTTGTTCATAAAAATCAGATTTAAAAAATTGAAAAATGAAGAATATCCAATAAATTGCCAGGGGCATGAGTGACAGCTTCGTTCTACTTCAGCTGCACTGTAGAAATGATAAAATGTAGGATTGATGGAACTGTGCGAATCATGATGACAAACCGATTGACGTCACTCCGTACCGAAACGGTAACATCTGAGAAATTGCGTTGCGCTCGAGTCGTCGATCATTGCGATCAGCAATCTGATCTAAAGTCCACCTTTGGAAAGCTAGAATGCTTTGCGCAAAGCACTATGCCAAAGGAACTACCGAATTCAATGTGTCGTAACCGAAGTGTTCTCTGCTTTCTCTGCTTTATCAAAGGACAAAACTTGTCCAATTATACTAGTTTGATTTATCCTTTGAACCGTTGACACTATCAAATATTGAATTCGTCTTTCAAAAATAATACTGCACGAAGCGTCCACAGAATAAAAATACCTAGAGTTTTCTGTAGCTTTTCGTATTTAAGGCAGAATTTATAAAACCTGAAATTATAATGTAGATCAAGTTCTCTTTGCATCTGTACGTTATCATAAATTACGTTACTATTATAAATTTAATTTAATTATAATAACCCAGAGGGTTCGAATAATAATATATAATCACATTTAAAGCGCATAAAATTCGTTGTGCATTCTGACGCTGTGTATGTACCTACGAAATCATTAGAAATATTTATTTAAAAGTAATGGATCCCTTGATGATAATGAAATAACGACAGGTATGAAACAGAGTATTCTGAAAGCACCGAGCGACGGTCTAAATATCTACATTTAAATCGACCGAGTTTTACCCATGTTCTCAATTTTCGTTATTTTGCGAATGAAACGCATTAGCAGAGTAGATTGCAAGCCGTGCGTAAAGTGCAATCCCTCCCTTCCTCTCTCTTTTTGGGTATCGAGGGCAAAATCGATAGCTGTTAATATACAGCGCATCGACTCGCTTCGATCAAACTTTTCGTAAGTGAAGGGGTTAACACCTGCGCCATTTGTCGATTAATCAACGTCATATTTTTATTTCAACATAGAAATACTTAATTTTCTGTAGGAAATAGGTATTCTGTAGGTAGCCAAGCACATTTTCCATGGCAGCTGAAGAAAATTTATTTAGATTTATTAAAATATATATAGTTAGATATACCATATGTATATATTTCATTAGTTAAAAAATTTTTCAATTGGGCTCGCATGAGATTTTTTTCTAAAATAAAAATTTATCGCGATAAGATAAAGATTGTCATTGATTCGATCTTGCATTATTACTATAATTATTAATAAATTGTTAATATCACTATTTTTAAAAAAAAATTTGTTTTTATAAAGAGACATATATGTATATTTCGAATTGAAAGCACAAAGTATTTTTATATAATTAAATATATTATTACACATAAAATAAGAATATTCTCAAAAATAAAGAAAAACTTCAAAATTTTGTATATTAAATTATAGTTAAAATAAAATTCTAAATATTCTAAAAATTTATTGTACCTTTTAATTTGTGAACATTGTTTATTTAATTGTCTTCATTTAAGATACTGCGTGTATTTTAAGGCAAAATGTGTATCTCTTAGTTGCGTTAACTCTTTTTAAAAACAATATTAAGATGCGGATAACATAAAATATTTGTCATAGCGACAGTAAAATAAGTTTGCTGTTTCTCTATCAATTTTCCGTTATTGATTTTATATTATATTTCACGAGATAAAAATTTTCGTTTTTATTTTCCAGAAGCTCCAGCCATCAAGCCGGGAATGCGGCATCGTGTTCCTTCCATCATCGCGATCGAAAAGCTGTCGATCGGATAAATCAAAACGTACAGGAAGGATGCTATAAGAACAACGCGTGTTTACTATGTGTTCCTATACAATATATACACGTGCTTGTAAAAATGTGACGTAATTAAAAAATAATATTACAAGTACTAGCGATACGAGCATGCATGTACCAAGCTACGGGCGATAGGCTCGAAAATAAAAGCGTTATAAAGAATGCAAATTATAATTATAAATATATCTTGATCAAAATGGCCTGTCCACGATGTATTTACCTTCAATCATAATAAATGGCGCATCTGTAATATATTGTTGTCATTGTTTAAGAATCGCCCACTTTACCGACATTTTTTTATAATATAATTTTTATAAAATTTACTTATTTATAAATTTGAAAAAGAAAGTTTATACTTGCTTGTTTTATCACAATTTTGTATGTATATTTTTTGTACTATTTTTTCGTATTATAATGAAGTGTAAGTTTTATATTATTTACTTATTTATGTATTTTGTAGAAAACTACATAAGATTTTTAATCATATCAATTAAGTCACATCGATATATTTTTGATCCTTTATAGAATAAAGAAATACAAGATTATTTCGCTATTTCTATCTTAATATACAATACTAGCTATTAAACATGTACGACAATTTTTGTTGATAAACCATCGTCATAGGAACTAGCTATTAGACACATACGATAATTTTTTGTTGATAAAGGTTATTCATAGACCCTCTCCAAGGTTCTATAAAAGGAGCAGTACTGAGCTGCAATGACAGTTCCCGATTAACCGAGTGTTATTATATCTGTAGAGACTCAAGATTGTAAGCAAATTTGACGAAAGTATAAGTTTTATATTAAGAAGATTCACGACTCTACAATTGCATTTAACCGTGACGGAAACGTATCGTAAGCGTCGCGCTGATTTTCAGATGAATAAAATCGGCACGTGCAATTAATTTTACAATTGATGCTTTTTTTCTATATATTTAAAGCTAGTACGTTTATCATCACAAAATTTACTTATACCCCGGAATTATCGGAGTTGTTATTCTTACAATATACAGAAAATGATAAATGATGCTAACTGTACTGATGTAAAAGTGCCGTAAATTTTATATAGATGCATTAAACTATTTATTCC
>VBVR01003591.1:0-17021 GCA_011638315.1 Tetramorium parvispinum
ATATACGACAGATGTACTTTATGTACATCTAACATACACATAAGCACATATGACACACTCTCACGCACATACACACATACACGTACGCGAAAATAACATAAATTTTGCTGCAAAATTAATGAAGCGTGAACGCATACTGGAAGACGAATCATAGTGGTATAAAAAAAACTTAAAACTTAAAGACCGAACTTTCGAGACTGAAGAATGATCACAAAGAAACGAAATTGCCAACAGTGATTCGTAATTGGTGTCAAACGCAGAAAATTAATTTGTTATCGCAAAAATAAGAGTACGGTAGATAGAGTTTCGGGCCTTCTTTCTCTGCAAGTACAAAGCGCGAATGGTGAATTTCTCAGGTTGTGATGGCTTCACGCTACTTAACTACTGTTTGAAACTAGACATAAAGATTATGTACTGAATACGTTTACATATTTACTTATAGTCAATGACACTCACCGGTATAGTGAATTGCGATTGATTAAAGATATATTCTAGTTGAACATCGCAGAATGTCGCGAAAGTGTAAAATGTTAGATTTCATATTTTTTCCGAATGATTATCATTTTGTTTTTCTTTCAAAGTCGATATATAGCGTTTCGTAAAACACAATAGAAATTTTCGAGATACAAGAAGACAGAGACAGAGAGAAAGAGAAAGACAGTATACGCTTGTAGAAATTATATGTAAACGTTTTGCGAAGAGTGTAAGAAGTTCTCACTATTCACGTACAATAGATACGTGTCAGAGGAAAGCGTAAGGGCTGGCATCGTTAACGCGCGGCCAACTTTTAGAATTTTCATAGATATTAACGCTGAGGTAGCAGACAAACTCGTTCAAAAAATGGACTCGGAATGGGCAGCGACGTTAACGCAACATTCGTTGACCGATGCGATGGCAGCGAGTGTATCAAAATTAGCCGGGATAAGACAGAATGGAACATTCTTTTCAGATCGCCACTAACACTAAGCCGAAAGACTTGCGCGTCTTGTAAACGTACTCAGTAAGGTGTACTCTTTTTTTTTTCGTTTTTTCCCCCGTACATTTGTTTAATCGTCATACATGTTCTCCCGGCGGTCGAAAATCACCGTGGCGACCATCTCGGGAAATTCGTGTTTATTTGACCTTAACAGTAATGCTCCTTAAAAGTAAATCTCACATTCATATAGTATCTGTAAAACCGCAGTTAAAATATCTTCAAGTATAATATATATGTATATATGTAGATATATATATACATACATAAATATATATGTATATATACACACGTATATACACGCATACACACACGCATATGCACACGCACACATACACACACACACACACACACACACACGTACAATAATATTGTAGTTGTAAATTTTAATACAGTAATTAAAATTTTGTCCAATATAATTCTATTCGGTGCACCACTGATTCGCTCGTTTCTTACGTCTGGGCACATACTTGTGATCACGTTTTGTTCTTCTTCCATTCGTCTCGCGTTTTTTGCATTGTCATGGTAATTCAGTTGTACTGTGAATTCAGTGCGACTGAAAGTCTTTCGAGCAAGGATTAAATTTCATCTCTTTTGCGTTACCCCCCTCCAAAAAAAAATTCGTATAACAGTATGCTAGTCTTCTTTTCACTCGTGATGTACGTGCACGCGTGTATTCATCTAATAACGTCTCTCTTGCTTCTCTTTAAATAGATATTTAGGGTAATAATTAATATGGCATGTTAGGAATACGTGTCTCTCTCTGAACAGTAAGGTAAGCTGCAAATTTCAATTGCTGTTCATAATCGAGATTGTGACTCGCATTATTAGCGATGTTATCCTGCCGATCCTCAAAATTGTACCTGATTCCGACGAGTGATGGTCACCTTCACCGTTCCTGGAAAGAAACGTCATCTCTGAGGACGGAATAGAAGTCGTCGCTCGCTCTCGACATGTAATACAATGTGAGTTATTCTGATGTAAATAAATGGATGTCATTAAAGCAAAGAATATATAGATACGTCAATAGTAACTGATTAAAAGAAGCTTTATACATGAAAGCAAAATATTTTTCCTAAAAAAGAATAATTCAGACAACGAATTGCAGCCACACGTGGTCATAGTCGACGTGAGAAAGAGTGAGAACAACAACGTGTTCTCCAACGTCAACTTGACGAAGTCGATTAAATGATATTATCTGTATCTTGTCGATTCGAGTGCGATAATAAGCATGAAAAATGTACGGTAGGTGTAAAAAAAAGTTAGAAAAAAAGTGTGCAAAGAACACATTCAGTGTCATCATGACGAAATGTCTACAAGGAAACATTTCAAAACTTTCTCCTCCGTTTTCAAGTGAACAACATCGAGAATATGCATTTTTAACAAAGAAAAAGAATTTGACATCGTTAGTTATGAGAAAACTGGACAGAAATAGTTCAGAACGTTTCCTTATCGGTTAAGAATATTATCCCGTTGCTGTTTTAAGCGTACGGTGCAACAATAAAATACATGTGCAATGAAAAGATATCTTTCCTACTTTCTCCCATAAGAAAGCTTTTAGCTTTTCGCACAGCCTCGAAACGAATTCTTTAGCAAAACGTTAATCATAACATGGGCCGTAACAATCTTAGAAATTTATATTTTATAAATTTATGGAAGTAGGAATCACTTTCCAGCACGTTATCGTACAAAAATCGAAAAAAAAGACAAATACCAATAAAGATGAATTAACGTGAAGAAGCCTCTATCGTACAAAGAAGACACTGTGTTCTGTGTAGTATTTTATACTTAAGTTCTGTACCTTATATCATACTGTCTTCCACAGGTTTCGCTTTTAAAGGGAGACAAGAACGTGTCAAAATCGTGTTACACTTTATTCTTCGTAAGCAAAATGAAAGCAGAAAATAACTAAATCTTAAGCGACGTACTGAGCGCGAACATCGAATTTTTTTTCTCTCTCTCTTTCTCTCTCGCTCTTTCTATGTTTTTTGCGAATTGTTCATACCTTCTCTGATGTCTTTAGGTACGTTTGATGAGAGCGATGACATGGAAGGTGTCTGATAGAAATTGGGTCGTACGCCGCTCGGTGGTAAAGATGTTATTTTGGACCTGAATGAATTGTACAAGCGTATAAATTTCTCAAGAAACGAAAAATAATGTTTAACGAGAACAAAAATCACTTTCTTTACCTCTGTTTGCGAATTTTCTGATTTCTTCCATCAAAGGAAGTCGGCGTGCCGGCCCCCGAGGTGTTAGACGAAGGCCTGTACGGCCGCGGGCAGCCTTGAACAACGGGCGGTGATGATACTGGTGCGTATTGCAACCGGGGGTTGGATGGTACGCCTGGATGCATCAATCTCATGTCCCCTGCAATATTTAAGAATATTTTAAGAAAGATTATTTAAATATATTTTAACGACTATTTAAAGCACAAGTTTAATGAATATACGCTGCTTTAAAACTATTACCTTGCACGATATGGACACCTTGATACATTGGCAGTGGGTAACGCGGTTGAGATTGTGCGCTTCGGTCCCCGCTCCCACCTCCGAAGAACTCGTGCGCCGGAGTTGGAGACCGACTGGCTCTTTGGGAGTTACCTGGCGTCGTCGCCCGCACGCTGGGAACGACCTATTTAAAAAAAAAAACACCTTCTTCTGTTATCCCATAAACAAATAGTTAACGATAGTCGTTACTATTGCATTCTCACAGGAACGTTTTGTCTGAAGACGAGATTGGGAACCAGCGTGGGCGTCATATATGCGCTAGGCGGCGCCGGGGATGTGCCGTTGTGAGTGACCTGGTGTCCGAACGTTCCACCGGTCACCATTGCCGGAGCCGCATAGCTGCTCGAGTTGACATACATCAACGGCATACCAGGTATCTATTAATTACATCAATACATAATGCATTAACTTTTTAATATTACATAAAATAATATTATGACATGATCTTTTACTATTTAAACTTTTTGAATTATTTGAACTCCAATTGCCAAATTGACATTAATTAATAATAAGATTAATAATTACCTGACTAGATGTTGGAGTATTCGGTGGCGTGGGAACTCTGTACATCACAGGCGGCGGTTGCATCGCCGGCTGCCCTGGCGGATAGTACGTAGGAACCATTTGGACCGGAGGTTGATACGTATAGTCACCAGGCGTCGGAGTTACTGCCGGCACTGAGTTGTAAGGTACCGGATAACTACCGACGTAATTTGCTGAAACACATAATGTTAATTATTGATATATATCGCGGAGAGAAAAACAAAGAGACGGAAACACGACGGAGTTTCGACGTACAACTTGCTTGGCTCGGAGGTGTCATTGTTTGCGCGTTGAAGGAGTAATTCGTTGGGAACCTCTGTTGCTGATGCAACTGCTGCCTGTCCCCCGGATTCTGACCGACAGAGATTGCCGTTCCAGGTGGAGGCACGAAGTACATTGTCTGCTGAGTCTGAAAGGATTTATTTGTCAAACAGAAACGTACAAACTGAAGAGCGAACCGCGTGAAGTTTTCTTCTTCCTTACCGGTATTTGATTCGGCGGCGGTTGCCAATAATTCGACTGTAGCGACTGCACATTCTGCACGGTCTGGTTCGCGGAGGGCGGCGGTGGCGGATACGTAGAATGCGGAGGCGTGGGATGGCTGTCTCCGCTACCACGCTGATCGTAAATGTTCATTCCCAAGAAATATCCGGATAACTCGGCCATATCCTAAACAATGTTACGATGGAATTTCTTGAGAAGTGTCTATAAGAAACTTTTTACGAGTTTAATCGTATGATTGTTTGTATCACGATGATGTATCAGTCTTGTTAAATTCGTCAGTTGGAGGTAGCATTAAAATAGTAATGAAATCTAAAGGTGCGTTCCATTTCATGCATGATACGCATAATGCATCACTTCTTCTTGTTCATCAAAAGATAAACAAAGGTAAATGATGCATTATGCGCATCATGCATGAAATGGAATGCACCATAACTTAACGGAAGATTAGGTGAGTGAGTCCCAGATGCACACACTGCGTAAAACAGATAGAACCACCAATCAAATTATATAAATTTATTCTAATTCTACTTTAATTAATCTTTAAGCAATCTAGTAGCGTTCGTTTTACACCATGCGCATTTAGGGACTCTTCGAATTAATAAAGGTTGAGTCGGGTAAGGCTAGATCAAAATAAGTTAGGTGAAAGTGAGACGAGATGAGGTTAGATTAAACACGTGTAGTAAGATAGTACAAAAAAAAATATGTAGCAAGATAGCGCGTTTCGAAAGCACAAGATGTTTATTTATTATCTTCGGTTGACGAGTCTAACTTATTTAAATGTGTTCACGTATATACGATTATACATCTCGATTACATTTTCTTTTGTAATAATTCACTTACCCCTGACTGTGGTATTGGTCCTTGATGAACAGGTACCGCGTAATTAGTGTAGACCTGATTGTGGTTGAAGACAACATCCCCTTGACCGCCATTTTGCATGCTCGCTTGACCCTGAGTCGGATGAGGCGCCATCATCACAGTCGGTTGCCCCATGGGGGGCGGATAGACACCCTGATTAAATGGTTCTGAGGTAGGTACGTAGGTCGCGTACGGCTGTTGAGCTGTTTGGTTAGTATGACTAAACATCGGTAATGTCGTTGACGATTTGACTAGACTTTGTTGCTGCTGCTGCGGCGGTGGCGGCTGCTGCTGTTGTTGTTGCTGCTGCGGCGGCGGCGGCTGCGAATGCGGCTGCTGTTGCTGCACTTGTTGTTGCTGCTGCTGTTGTTGTTGCGGAATGGGTGGGTTTTGCGGAGCAGAAGCAGGAGGGGGTGGAGGTGGTGGCGGTGGCGGCGGAGTGAATGGCAGACTCGGCGACGTTGCCGTATTCGTTACTTGGGCCCCAGAATTCGCTCCCGTCGCGTTGATCCTCGACTGTGGAGATCTCTGCTTTCTGCCATCGTTCTTGAAGTTGCCATTCGTCGTTCTGGACGGTTCGGGCGGCAATTCTGTATGATGATGATGATGATGATGTTGTTGATGTTGTTGATGTTGTTGATGTTGTTGATGTTGTTGATGTTGTTGTTGTTGCTGCTGTTGCTGCTTGTTGGCAGATTGCGCCGTATTGTTATCCTCGTTTTCATTCATGGCGAAGAATTTTGGCGGATTGTCCGGATCGTAGCGGTAAATCGTGCCGTCCGGATTCGTGTATGGCTGATTGGTCTGCGGGTTTATTATTATACTGCCGGGCGGCACGCTGGACAAACTGGTGACTGCCCACATGACCGTCTGGCCGTCACCTGACTCCGGTGAGACTAAATCCTGACTAGATACTTGTGTGTGACTGCACGTCATGGCGGCCGGTACGGGAGAAGGTGACGGAGATGGCGATATCGTCGCGTCGCTGCGCTGGCTCTGCGATTTGTAGCCACTGCTCGAGCGGCTTGGGCTCAAGCGTGAACACATACTTGCCCCCGAATCTACAATACATTTGTCGGATAAGGTAAGAATATAAAGCGCGAAAAATAAAGCGGTGTCTTATTGAATATTGAACGTGAGAAGAATAATCGAGGATGACGATGAAAACATCCATTTTTACTGCTTAAGGCTTAAAATCTCGTTGTAGAATAGACCTAACGCAGCAGGACATCGGTGTTGCTGCATTAAGGAATTTTATGTGTCATAGGTATTGATTATAAAATAGAAAATTTCTAGGGACTCGAAAACACAAGAAGAACTAAGTACTTTCTATTCTGCAACCACTCAAAACGCTGGAAAAGTTTGTCGTACGACAAATGAAATAGCGCCCTTTACCGGTCTTTCATCGCGATCTATGTGCAATTATGAATAATTACCTTGCTTCATGAGGCGAGCTCCCGCGCTATGTGTGGACGTGACGCTGTCTCCTCTCGTCAGCATACCTTTGGTGTATCCACCGAAACTGAATGACTTAGAAACGGACGGACGCAACACCGCGCCGCGAAACGAATCCCTTCCGTCAAAGGATTCGCCCTTCAGTAATCGATTTTGTCTGGAGATGCACATACAAACTTTTTATTTTAAAGTAACGATCGTATCGGGAGAAATATATTTGTAGAATATTTTAAAACTATTGTCACGAGTGATAATTGTTAACTATTATCTAACTATTATAAGATAAAACTGCAAGTGTGATTTACCTGACTAGGTGATCCGGGTGTAGCAAGCGAAATCTTGCCGAGGCATCCGAACTCTCCGTCGAGGACCATGGCCAGGACGTAACTTCGCTGCTCTCGCCGCTGCTGTCCTTGAATATCCTCCGTCTTGCACGCTCGTATTCCTCCTCCCGCTCCTCGAAGCTCTTGCTGCGCCGGCAGCAGTCGCCCGATAACCTGTCGGGCGATTTGAAGTTAAAGCTATCCTCGAACGAGCTTGAATCCCGTTTCAGGATGCTCCT
Source organism: Tetramorium parvispinum (assembly GCA_011638315.1). NCBI lineage: Eukaryota > Metazoa > Arthropoda > Insecta > Hymenoptera > Formicidae > Tetramorium > Tetramorium parvispinum. Next base: position 7,403 of record VBVR01003591.1, read on the forward strand.
TCGCGGCTCCTCCGATAGAATCAGATCGTCCCTGATGTGCTCCTTAAAGCGAGTGTCCGGTATCCGCATGTTCTTCGTTCGCGTGACGATGACGCTCAGACCCGACTGATCCACGTTGTGCTCCATCCCGAAGTAGGCTGCCACCCGATGCACCAGCATCCTGTTGTACGATGACATGTTCGGGAACTTGTGAGAGACCTTCTGCCGGTCCTTCGCGAACTCGATTAAATCTTTCTCGATCTTCAGCAACACTGTGCGATCCTTTTGATTGCGATTTATAGTCTCCGCAATGAACTGCTCGAGGTCTATCCCGGTGCTGTCTGTGTACAGCTCCGTACTACTGTCTGTAAATAAATACAAAATACTCGATATAGTACATTCTGATATCAGAGAATCAAAACAAAATTTCACGCTTGATTGTTTGAGATTGTTGGATAGCTCGGTAGTAAAACAATTGTCTGTTCAAACAAAAGATCCAGGTTCAATTCTCGGTGTTCTACAATCCCACATAAATATAAACTAATTTCACTGTGATATTACTTTGTATATTGGAGAATCTAAATTTTAAAAATATAAACAGAGTCAAAATTATTTAATGTAAAGGATGAGTAGATTATTGACATACTGAACAAAAATTTGTAAGGGGGAGAAGAGGGCCAAAAACAAATACAAAATTTCCGATAATAAAAAAAAGACAGTGAAATATTTAATTTCATTCTCTCATGGATTCCGATCCAAATTAACTTGCTGAAAATAGATAACTAGAAATAACTTGAAGAAAAACATGATGTCGTTTAACATACCACGCGAGAGGCACGGTGACGCGCTGTCGTAACTTCCCTGAGACGAATTCTGGTGTCTCAGCTTATGCCTAGACCCGGGCCTGCTAACCGAAAGTGTATTGCCGCATTGTGCCGAGCACTGATTGTTACAGATGTTCAACGTGTTCGGCCTTCGTTGTTCGGATTTGTGTTGATTATTCTGGCCGCACGGAGCAAGATTGGTGCTCTTTGGCGAATGCTGCAACGCTTGGCCGGTTCTGGTGGGCGATATCGGAGTCTGCAGCAGACCTGGTCGCTCATTCTGATTGTTCTTCACACAGTTATTGCATTTCTGAATGATATTCGCGCTAGCGAATTTGGAGCGATGGTTATCCAATTTATTGCTATTGGTCGGAGAAGTGATGTTCTTTGGTGAATGTACCTGAGAGGGACTAGATTGACCTGCGCGACAAAGTTCCAAGATAATTTTTTTTTTTTACCTTTGAAGCGCAGCGGAAAGAGAGGGGAAGAGGGAAATCGGCGCTTACCATTTCGCGACGGTGTCCGACAGGTCGGCGAGGTCGCCGTGTTGCGCATCTGTTTGGGGGATTGAGCGGAGCAAAGATTGCTGTTGAACATGGACTCGTTGTTGTTGAGCTTCGCGCCGGTGGAGTTGGGCGAGAGGCTGCAAACGATCTTCTTCTCGCCGTCCGCCGATTGCGGACTGTGCGGCGACGATGGACCGTTGCCGTGCGGTTCCCGCGGTGGGGACGTCGATTCTCTCATGGCATGGCTTCTGACTAACAGCTTCAGTTTCGTGTTCGTCTGCAACATTGAGAATCCTTTACGTACGTTCGTCGCAATATCAATTTATCGTAAATGTAAAACTTTCAATTCGCGTTTGCTATTCCGATATTCATATCGCAGAGACTCGAAAGAGGCAAATAAAAAGGAAATAAATGTTTCGTAACTTTTGACGTTGCTCAACATCTATATATCTTCAGAACTATCGCTAGCCTGACGACTCCTTCCAAATGTACCTCAAAGTTTTAATGAGAATGGGCGAAATGGAGGACAACAATCTAGCGCAATGATTAATGGAACACATACCCGATTGCGAAAGTTCTTGCTTTCAGTGTCTGATTTGTCGGGCGGCGGGCAGAGTGACGCGGGTCGGTGGAGCGAGTTTGGTACGGGGGTGGTGCTGACGTTGGGATTGGCATTCCCGTCTATCATATCCGACTCCGAGGCGTCCTGGTGAGGTGCACCACCACCGGAGCCACTTACGGCGAGGCCTTGCCTGGAGGACGGCAGTGAGGGCATTCCTCCTCGCACCACCACCGTGGGACTCTCCGGTCGGTCCTGCGACCTGCTTCCTTTATACACCACTATGCTCGGTACTAGAATCATCAAGCGCGCGTAAACCGCGATTACATTGCTCTCCCATCTGACGAAGATTTATGCGAGGCATTTCTCGATTTGAAAATGATTTTCTCTCAACAAAAATCTCAAGTCATTCTTGCAATTTTTCTTTTTTTTTTTAAATGCATTTAATTTGCGATAAAACTTTAAATTAAAATTTAAAAAATATACGAAATTAATTAAAAACAATTTTCATCCTTTCTTTTTCTCCTTAACTGTTGATCATAAAATTATAGGTACTTGCATTTTTGTCGAGAAAAAATCGACTTCAAGTCGCTCGAAGAATTTGCAGTGAAAGAGACAACCGATTGTTTAATATGTCTTACTTATCGCTTCTTCGTGTTTCGTGATCCAATAATTCTCTATATGCTTCTCTACATTCTCTAATGCTTTTAAATAAAAAAAAGAAAACGTGCAGAATAAGCAATCCGTGATCGTCGTTCGTGCGCATTTAATCGAGAGCTGGGTGATATTTCTACTGCAGAATTTATCAATCCGTAGCATTAAACGAACGATGAAATTCCTCTCATTTCCGATGCGCTTACGACGGGCTCTATCGTTCTGTCTCTCCGTGTAAGTGTATGCGCGTGTACGCGGATGTTCGAACGGTAAACCATTTTCGCGATCGGCGCGGAAATGACGCGAGACGAGAGATTCCGTGAGGATGTCGACTTTTTTTGATGAAAGAGACACTTACTCTCCAGGCGGGCCATGTGTTAAATGCGTCATGGGGTTACAGTGCAGTATACACCCTGCAACTGCTGGGGGTTTCAACATACACACGCGGGTGCGACTAGCAGTTAGTACGTGAATCTTTCGGGTGGCGTGCAGCACGAGGGGCTGATACTAGGTGCCAGATCACTGCACGTCCACCTTCCGACATCGTATACTCTGTAAGCAGACACAACAACGCTCGTGACGGTCCCAGTGCGAAGAAAACGTTTGCTTGAATTTATCTTTGTCCCTCTTGGGAGAACACAAAGAAAAGAAGAACAATAAATTGCGCGCGAGCTCAATCTTTCTTTCCATCGGTCACTCTCGCTCCATTCGCAGAACTTAATCTGGGATATCTACTCAACCTTGAAAACCAATTCCCTGGAATTCTCTGACCCTTCAGACACTCCCGTTCAAATTTTTAGACGAGATTGTAGTGAATTTTCGCCGACGCAAATTAAATATATTTGTATCTTCTTTTCTATTTGTAAAATAGAGAAAACTTTACCCGAGATATCAGATTTAAAAGTATTAAAAGTATTAAAAAGTATTAAAAAGAGTAGGAGTACACAATCATAAAATAGGCATATCGCGTAAAATTTGAAAGGAGTGTAATAAAAAAGTAAAATGTGAAAGGAAAAGAAAAAGAGCAATACTAAAATATTAAGGGCACGTTAAGACAAACTTATCTCAGCAAAACTTACGTAGCACTTTCGCGTTAAAAAATGTAGCTCCGCTGTTCGCGAAATAAAAAAAACGAAAAAGTTTTCGCGAGGACCGTTTCCGGAGAGAATTCCAGATTTTTCCAGGCAGTAAATACCCCGTTGACAACATCGCGCAGCGGCGATCGCGATGCCGCACATATATTTTTACAATTTATCGGTACAATCTTTCGAAGGCAGTCACGCCATTGTTAACTAATTTCGCCGCTGCAATTGTGTTACCTGTTGAAAGGAGAATAAACGGACAAAATTTTGCGACTGTTACGTAAAAGATCTACAAAGAGAAAGAGAGGGAGAGAGAGTTGTTTGTCATTAAACAGAAGGGAAGCTACGTTGTCGTCGTATCTTTATGTAAAGAGCGCCCGATAATTATTACGTGGCAAAGGCAAACGTTGAGCTATGAATCACGAAGCTTCTATAGGTCAGCGTTACACCATGAGTCACTTATCCGCGCGACATTATTGGATTATTAAATGATGGAGCCGCCTCTTCATATAACGTAGCGCGTATGACAATACGCACGGCGGATTGGAAAGTATTCATCGGTCATTGCGTTATTACGCATCATCGTGCGTAATGGGGACGTAAATACGGGAGCGGGCATTACCGCGACGCTTAATCGCATTTACGAAGCTAACCGTTCCGTAAAATAAACGAATTTCACATCGAGCGTAATTAGCTCTTGTTAATGCGCGATGCCCATCCGCTCCCTCCCTCTTCCTCTCCTCGAGAGAGAGAAAGAGAGAGAGAGAGAATTTAATAATCCGGCCGTGCGTGGATGGTTCGATATCTGGCAAATTGCCTCGGATTGCCGATGTAATAGCTGTGCGCCGTGTAAATAACGTGATAAATATTTCGCGCATGAACAAAATGAGCGTGTTGCACGAGTGATAAGGCAGGCATGCTCGCGGGTTATTAACGCGGAGCATTATTTATCGCTCTCTCCATTAGGTGACCTCTAATTCACGATTTAATCACCGTACCGGGATCGTTCTCGCTGATTACAGCCTAGCGGGGATATTATAATCCTTCACGTAAACGGGAGACTGGCGAAATCTCCGCTCGGCTGTAATCAAAGTTTCACGGAGACGACACGCAGACACTTGATAATGCCGACTGTAACGAAAAGGCGGAAAGCGGGACAATCGTCGCAACGCCGCGATTCGCATGTACAAGCAAGCAAAGGCGACTGGGAGATGTACGATCCTCCTTCTCTCTCGGTCCAACGAACCTCCAGTTAAATTCGGCGGTCTCCATAGCGGCTAATTGCGAAAGCGTGTGTATCATCGCGTTTAAATTTAAACCGGAAATACGACTACTGCGGGCATTCCGCGGTGCTCGTGCCACTCTTCCTCCACGCTCCTCTGCCGCATTCCTCCTCGCGACGCGGATAAATTTATCCTCCATTCTCGGCGACGACGCGCTGATCGCGAGCCGCCCTCGATCGCCGTCGATCAGCCGCGGCTCGCATCAGCCCTCGCTGTTCTTCTTTCCTCTCTCTCTTCTCTTTGTTTATATTCCTACTGCGTCTTTAGAAGCGACGAAACAGCGTCCCTCAAACAGTGCGTACTCAATGACTATTGATCGCCACGCACATCGTTCATCCGTTCCCACTTCCTCCTGCCGCTCGTTTTCATTCAGCCGAACTTTTACTTGTTTCCCGCTGCTAACTTCGGGCACCTCTAAGGGATAACACCCTCGCGTTCGTGTCGTAGGAGCGGACTGATCAGCGTGGAGTCCTCTTCGTCACCAGTTCGAATCGCGAGTACTCTTCGTAATTTCCTTCTCCTTCCCCGATGCTGATCTTATCTCGGGTGCCTAAAATGATTTCGCGGGATGCTATCGACCACACCGATCGTAAAAGTGAGCCCCCAAGCTACTCGTCGGTCCACGGATGATGAATTTCTCCTTCCTTAGTCTCTTCTTGTCCGGTTTTCCGACTATTACCGCGGGGAATATCCCTGTTCGTAAATGCGATCATGAATGATATCGCCGTCGGAAAACGACCTCCCGCCGCGAGTGGGAAGTACGACGATTACCGGGAAAAGCCCACCAGAGACGACGATGGCACCGTTACGGCAACGAAATGTCAACGCGTCGGTCGTCACGGGACGTTACGACCGAGCATCCAATTTTCCGTTACAGTCCGTGGCGATCGGGTTGTCTCCCGGATCGATTTCAAACGCGGGCTTCGCTGCGGGCGCGAGATTAATTAACCAGAAGATCGGATTAAGCTTCCGAGGCGGACAGTTCCTAAGAGGATAAACTCCGGATTATCACAATATATTCCAATCTCCTTATCGTCGATCACAGAACGTCGCGGGATGCCCGTACCCCATTGACAGGAAAGTTTACGCTGGCGAGATCCGGATGTCGCATCGCTGGATCGTCAGGGGGGGAGCCGATCGGAGCGGAAGTGCAGGCTACCCGCCGCGACCTTCCGCGGGCCGAGGCGGGCACGCTTTGGCAAGACTTCGCGGCGTCTCGAAAATAGCAGAGAACGCTCTCTCTTCCTTCTCTCCCTTTCTCGTTCTTCGCGCGCGCGGGATGTCCGATGCCGTCGCACGTTTTCCCTTCCGTGCGCGCGGAAGGGAACTCACGCGGAGGTGCGGAGAAGCGCGATCCTAAAGAAATCGGATAAATCGACGGAGATGCGAGCGACGGAAAGCGAGACGCAAACTCGCGCGGTCAGTACCGCGCATTCGGCGACGCCGATGAGAGAGAGGAGAACCTGGACCAGCCGCAAGCTCCGCTGAGCGTAACGTCACGTCGCCGCGGCACCGCTTTGCGCGAGAGACTGAGAGAGAGGCGCGCGCGCGGCGCGCGGCTCACCCGGGTCGAGGGAGAGCGGCAAGGGGGTTGGCTGGCACTCCGGAGGGAATGAGAGCGCCGCGAAGCCAGTGAGAGGGAGTAAGAGAGGGAGAGGAGCCAGTCGGTAGCGCGAGGGAGACGAAGGGCTCTCTCTCTCTCTCTCTCGCCGGAGGCAAAATCCCGACATGAGCGACGGAGACGGGGAATCTCGACGATGAGGGGATGAAGAGAGAGAGAGAGAGACGTCGCTATTACCGAAGGCTCGCCATCGAGAGAGATGCAGAGGCAAGGACAACGGGGGGAGGGCGAGGGAGAGGTGATCGGAATGATCGGAAGGAGATGGCGGAGAACGGAGACAGGTGATAACAGCGAGGAACGATAAGAACGGGACGAGGGCAGCGGGGGGGGGGGGTCTATTGGTCCAAGCGCACGCGTGCGCGTGTCCGTGTGTACCCGGTGTACGCCGCGAAACCGCTGTGGGTCTACGGAAACCCGCGGGGGTCGATCTTCGAGCCTGGGAATCGTTTCGGCGAAATGCAAATTTCCGAGCATTGTTATCCGTTCGCTGCACGAAAGTGTTTGCGCTATGAAGAACGGAGAGAGACTCGTTTTTTCTCTTCCAGCTATAGGCAACAACATGGAAACGCGCGCGAAACAAAGCGGAGCCTCCTCTCCGACAATATTGATCGGGGGATCGTTTTTGACAATGGTTTTTTTGCGCGAGGAAGGAAAAACGCGGGCGCGGCGGAGAAGCGATAAATCGACTCGCTATTACATCGCGCGACGCAACCATTTGTTATTCGCGACTGACGATCAGCTTACAACTTCTTCGATAAAGTAATGTTAAAGGTATCGCGCGCCCCGGGGGCAACGTGCAACTCCGAGCTCGCTTTTAAGCTCCCGGACTATCGGCGTGCATTCGCGCTGAAGCCGTGTCGCAATCATGTTCTACCGGTATTCGCCGGCTGTCGATAGATTTTCCGCCTCACCGAGAGACGGACGTCACCATTGCCACTTCTTTTTTTTCCTCTCTCTCTCTCTCTCTCTCTTTCTCTCTTCGTTACAGTCGCAATAAGTGAGATTGAAATAGTTTCTGTATTTCGCACGCAAGCGACAACGAACGTCATTCGCGTTTCGCACTCAACTGCGAGTCCAAAAAAAATAAATAAACGGACGCGGACTCGGAAAGCCGTCTCTTCTCGAGATTCCTCACTCTCGAATTTCGGTCGAGTTTTGGAGGAAGGCCCGACCTTCGCGGCGCGACGCGGCGCGGCGGCCGTTCAATCGTTAATCGCGCAAACGGCGAAAGCGGGGTGAGAAAACCTTCTTGCCCCACATTCGTGAGTCGGCTGCTCCCGTGAACCAGTGCACCGCAGTCGGCACACGCGTGAGGCGTGTGCGCGCGCACGTGCAGCCGAGTGCGAATGGTGTCTATGACCCATATAACACGCCCAAGCGTAACTAGGTCGTGCACCCCTGTGTTCCCTGGAATAATACAGGGTGTCCCGCACGAAAAAATATGTCAGGGTGTATCGATTCGCGGACGCCGTACGCGTGCGATCCCGTCCAGGAGAAAAAACCCTCGCTCGGGCAATAATGAGAGAAAAGAAGCGCGATCCCGAATAAGCTTAATAGATCGTTACGTTATCTAAATTAATTTATTAAGCCCGAATAAAGAAGATGTTAATATCGATAAGCTGAGACTTGCATCTTCGGATGAATCGGTAACATCCCGGAAAGGATAATTAAAAACTTTGCTCCACGAGAGCGAAGCTTAAATCGATTGCCGTTGACGACGTAAGAGACGTACCGAGGCGGATATAAAGGACATATTGTTCCGCGCGAAGTTGATTCTATCAGGATCCGAGGGGCGCGAGAGGAGGCGCTCAGTTTACCGACGACAACATCCCGGTTTCCCCGCGTAAATATCTTCCCCGCGACCCTAAAAACTCCCTGTGATAGAAATCGATCGATGCATCGGGCGACCGATGCGCTTACGCGATGCGGGCGGGAGGGAGAGAGGGAGAGAGAGAGAGAGAGAGACGAACGCGATTTTCCATCAATCTGTCGCAGCAGATGAAGTCTGTGATTAATTAGACGCCGGATAGTTCTGTCACGATTATCAACCGACAGTGGCGAAATGTTCGTCGAGAGAGAACTTTGAAAAACCACATAGTTTTGGATAAGATTAATGTAACACGCTTAATCTTGAAATAACTAGGTAATAGTTAGGTAATTGTAAATTTATCAAGCAGCTCTATTTGTGTATTCTTTGAGCAATACGGAGTCTTCTATTCTTTAGAGAAAACTCAATTTCCTAAATCACTCGAAAACTTGAGAGATTTTAGTTAGTCAATTTTCAATTTTCACACCCTTCGAGCTAACCGTCACTTTAAATTAATCCATTAAAATATACAAAGCCCACTTTCGAAATTAATGAAGACTAACAGTTTATTCGTTTGCACTTCTGAAAACATCTTCATTTTTTATCATTTCATGAATTCTTAATTACAATGTTTCCTATTAAAAGTTAAATTCTACTTCGATAGATCTGAAATAATTTATTATATGTTTATAATAATTAAAATAAAAAGTAAATCAGAGAGAAATTAAAAGAATTATTTATCGGACTCGTCGCAAAACTAACGTTTCTTCTTAATTATAAATGAATGAGATAAGAAAATACTTAAACATTCCTATTATTAATCACTCTTGTACTTCCCGTTTACGGTTCAACGATGCGCCACTTGCCTGCCAATTCTTCCGTCACTTAAAAAGTTCAGTTGGCTTTCTGAAGCGATGAACGTCTCAAGTGCAAGACGTAAGATTAAAAAGAAGAGATATGACCCCAATAATATATTATTGCTGCATTTATTGCAGCGTAAATACCGCGACGATCTAACAATAACGTCACATTCCCCGACTCGAGGTGTCTCCGTGTCACGGTGGCGAATCCGCCGGCGGAGTCAGCGGCACCTAATTCCGAGGTCTAACCCAATTTCCGCGGGATGACCTAGGGGTGCCAGATACGGCGGAGTGTGCGGGCGGAGCACAGGTACGGAGCGCAGGATATTCCGCAGGAGGCGTGGGATGTATTCGCGGGACGGGACAGAGAGTGAGAGATGCTTCAGAGACCGTTTCGTTAGGAGAGGGAAGGCGCGTAGGCGGGGCGGGAGGAAAGGGGGAGGT